>JAVKPL010012094.1:0-57949 GCA_032173675.1 Gastrolobium villosum | reverse complement strand
ACTGTTGTGATTGTAACTGTGCTTAATATCATAATTAATGTTAACAATACTGGTGTACAACAGGCTGTTATATTCAAGGAGCGATACGATTGCTTTCTCCAACATTTTTGCATCAGGCCATGCAATTGGCGATAGCATATTATAATCACCATGTAGAGCTTCATTCATCTATTTCTACTCAGTACAGGAAGGGGTTCACCAGATCTATTAATGTTAGTACAATGAAGAAAACAAACCAGGCAGCATTACCAGCAGTGCCCATTTCTAGTTCTTTACCTGTGAAGAAATTCACAACTATTAACAATACTGGTGTACAATAGGCTGTTACATTCAAGGAGCGATACAATTGCGTTCTCCTACATCTTTGCATCAGGCCATGCAATTGGCGATAGCATATGATAATCACCATGTAGAGCTTCATTCATCTATTTCTACTCAGTACAGGAAGGGGTTCACCAGATCTATTAATGTTAGTACAATGGAGAAAACAAACCAGGCAGCATTACCAGCAGTGCCCATTTCTAGTTCTTTACATGTGAAGAGATTCACAACTGAGGAATTGCAAAAAAGGAGGGATCTTGGGTTATGTTATACGTGTGATGAAAAATGGAACTCTAAGCATCGTTGTAAGGCGAAAATGCTTATTATGGTGGTAGATGAAGAGGAATCTAAAGGGGAGCAGGAAGAAGAAATCTTATGGCACAAAGAAGACAATTCTGCACCTAGGGTCGATGCTGGGAAAACTAATGCTCGATCATTGGTTTTAATAGCTAATGTGAACCATCAACAGGTACAAGTTTTAATTGATTATGGTAGTTCACATAGTTTTATCAGAAGAGAACTAGCTGAGCAACTCAAGCTACCCATGATACGTGCCACCAAGATGAGAGTTTTTATGGGTAATGGGGAGTTCCCGTTGTCTGAAAAGAAATGCTCTAAGGTGAAGTTATGGATACAAGGCTATTGTTTTGAGACTGATTTGTATGTTGTGGATTTATGTGATTTGCACATAGTCTTAGGAATATAGTGGTTTGTCACACTCAGACGTGTTACACATGATTATGCTGAGTTGTTAATGGAATCTCAATGGAATAATCAATTGGTGGTGTTGCACGGTGTGAAACCAGGAAGTAAAAGTAAGCAACAGATGCTGACAGAAGCAATATGCAACTCCTTACTACTGCAAGAGTCCCAATCCAATGAGTTGCAGGTACACTCTGACCTTAATCTATTGAAGGATAAAATACCTGAATTGTTGTGGAACATATTAGTCTCTTGTCAGCAAGTTTTTGACATCCCTAAATTGTTTCCCTTATTTAGAGATATAGTTCATGTTATCCAGTTGACAGATGATTCCAAACATGTTAAGGTGAGACTTTACAGATATCCTCATCATCAAAAGGCTGAAATAGAAAAACAAGTGGCTGACTTGTTAGCCTCGGGTTGGATTCAATTGAGCCACATTGCCTTTGCTTCTCCTGTTTTTGCTGGTGAAAAAGCAAGATAACCCATGGAGAATGTGTACAGACTATCGAGCTCTAAATTCAATGACAATAAAAGATGCTTTTCCTATACCTACAATTGATGAATTATTAGATGAACTGTACAATGCTAAGGTGTTTAGTGAGTTGGATTTACGTTAAGGTTATCATCAAATTAGGATGAAAACTGAAGACATCCACAAGACAACCTTTAGAACTCATGAAGGCCATTATGAGTTCAAGGTGATGCCCTTTTGTAAGAACACGCACCGCTAATTAAGGTTATTAGTGAATTAATTATGATAATTAGGAAATGATTCCATAATTGACCTTAATAATTATTAGTGGGCTTAAATAATTATATTGAGTGAGTAAAAATGCTGAAAGTTGCTTTTCGGAAGAAAAGCACAGATACCGGTTCTGCTACCCGGTATAGATGCGTACCGGAAAAGTATCCCGGAAAATTATAACGAATGCATGATAATTACTAGAATATTATGTAGGACTTGTAAAACAAGTTTCAAGTCAAAATAATGTAATCAGATGCCAGAACTGATACTGGCTATGGAAAAGTGCGTACCGGAAAGGTGCTCCGAAAAATAAAATAAAAATATAAAAAATCTTAGAAAAATGAGTAGGATTAGATTCCAAAGTTTGGGATCAAGATCTTTTGCGTAGCTATTAAGGCTAATATTGTGCGTTACGGCTTAAATCCCTATATATTCTATCATTAGATACCTAAAATACCTGCGTGGGGGGCTGCTTCTGAGTGTGTGAAACACTGTTCCATCACCTTTGGCCACCATTTGTAGGTCAAGTCTTCATTTTGTGTGATCCCTCCCTCTTTCTCCTCATCAACTCTTGTGTGTAACCTTGTGGGAGTGAAAGGTGAGTCTTTTTGCAAGTGTCCAGCTGCTGTGAGAGTGTGTGAGAGGGCTGCTTCATCTGTTCTTGGAGGGATGGCCATGTAGTTGGCATTTTAACACCAAAAGATGTCTTCTTGTTGAGTAAATGAGCTATCTTGTAGCTTATTTTCGTGTGCCCTTCATAGTCAGAATTTGAAGAGTTGCTTGGAGAGCTCCTTGAGCCATAGTTGCTGAGTTTGAACCTTGGTAAGTATTACCACACTTGAGTTTGAGTTGGCTTGGTTAAAAATGGAACCTTGATGCATGTAATGGCTTAAGTTGATAACTTAAGGGTGGGGAAGATTAAACACACCTAGAAATGCATGTTTAAGTGTCTTTAATCGGTTAAAAGTGGGATCTTTGGTGTGGATATTCACGAAATGCAGAAACTGCATTCTGTCGTGAGATATCCGGATATTTGTCGAACAGATATCCGGATATCCATATCCGGTTATGGTATCCGGATATTGATATCCGGATGTGGGATCTGGGTATCCGGATATGGTATATCCGGATATGGTCAGTGTGATATCCGGATATTGCATATCCGGATATGTCCCTGGTAATATCCGGATATTCTGGGAATTCGAAGAACAGTAGCTGTGCGGTGTGAACAGTAAGCTATTGGGGGTTTGTGGACCCTAGATTAAGGAAGTTGAACTTCTGTAATTAATGAACTAAGTCAGAATCACATGATTAAGGGCTTATGGCTTTGTTGGAAGCCTTAAGACGTAAAACGTAAAGGAAAGGCGTAGTCTTTAAGTTGTATGCTTGTGTTGCATAATTAATGATATATTATTGGTCCATATCAGATTGTGATACTGCTGTGTTTGGACTTGAGAGTGGTTGGACTCTTGGCTTGGATAGCTAGCTTGCAAGGTAAGCTTTCGTGTCCTCGGTTTAGCCATGTTATGGTTCCACCATGTCCCATGGGGATGTGGTTTATGCATGCTGTGCTACATGCTTTGACGTTTTGGAAATGCTGCTGAGCTATTTTATGCAATGTGTGTAACAGCCCGTGTTAACCCGGATTGTTAACACACTATCGTATTAAGCCACGCTTAATTAAAATGCGGAATAACTTTTTCTTTAATTCAATTATGACGTCATTAACTTAACCAACTTGATTACTTAATCATTTTCATAAAAATACTGCCTGTATGTAAATTGCAAGACAACTAACTGAATACCTCGTACATAAATATAATGTGTGTATCTAAAACCACAGGTCTACACAAGTAGCCTGGGTCAAAATCCTGATACTTTAATTACAACATTAAAATAAAAGGACAATAACACAATCATGTGGCATGGACAAACCCCATGCTCACCAAATAAGGCAACAATGCCCGATATCAGTCATAACATAAACTTAACATAAATGAAGCAGAAAACATAACAGCAGTCAAATAAACAGCAATCCACAACCAGCACGTCAGCATATCAGAATATCAGCTCAGCTCTGGCCTCCTGCCACCTGAGCCCTCAACATTACCTGATCCTGAAATAAGCGTCCCCAAACGTGGGGTGAGATCTCTAACAAGAAATCTCAGTAAGACAAGGGGTCTTCAAGGAGTCTCCACCCCAAGCTCACTTACATGTGTAATATAAGTTCTAAAAACAGTATTACAATATAAGTTCTAAAATCATGCGATGCAGTAATTAATCATGTCATGTGTGCTTTCAAATCTACTGGCCAAAGAAATGTAGGAATACGTCTATGCCTACATGAGTACATGGATACTACCTGCACCTCACCCACATGCTTCTCCATCTTGTATGTACTACATACTCAGGATTGCCGTCTAGGTGGACACCACATGCATCATAAAAAGCTCATTGCATATAAACAGCTCAACAGCATTTCTAAAATAATCAAAGCATGTAACACAGCATGCATAAACCCATCCCCATGGGACATGGTGGAACATCAAAATGGCTAAACCGAGGACACGAAAGCTTACCTTGCAAGCTAGCTATCCCAAGCCAAGAGTCCAACCACTCACTAGTCCACAAACAGCAGTATCACAATCTGATATGGACCATTAACAAGTCAATATAAATGCATCACAAGCATACAACTTAAAGACTATGCCTTTCCTTTACGTTTTACGTCTTAAGGCTTCCAACAAAGCCATAAGCCCTTAATCACATGATTCTGACTTAGTTCCTTTATTACAGAAGTTCAACTTCCTTAAACTTGGGTCCACACACACCCAATAGCTTACTGTTCATACAGTACAGCTACTGTCTGCGCAGAACCCAGGATATCCGGATATCAGAAGGGGTATATCCGGATATGCCATATCCGGATATCACACTGGACATATCCGGATATGTCATATCCGGATACCCAGATCCCATATCCGGATATCAATATCCGGATACCATATCCGGATACTGATATCCGGATATCTGTTCGACAAATATCCGGATATCTCACGACAGAATGCAGTTTCTGCATTTCGTGAATATCCATCCCAAAGGTCCAACTTTTAACACATGTACACGTTAAAGCATGCATCTTTAAGCATATACAAGTTCATTTAGGTGTTGGTTACTTCATTTTAACTTTTTACATGTCAAGACACCAACTTTAAGCAAAATAAATTCATGATCATGGTGAGGTAACTTACCAAAGTTCAAAACAGAGGCAAGTTGTGCTCTTGGAGCCCTCTCAAGACACTTCAAACTCAACCTAAGTATGAGCACGAAAATGGCACTTCAAGGTGGGTTCTTGCACCACAAGAAGGCACTTTGAAGCTCACAATGACTACCACAAGGTAGCCATCACTAAAGCTCCAAACTCATGCTCACTAACTACACACACACAGCTTTCTCAACTCAGAATGATGGCCACAATGAAGTCTCAAGGCTCACTCTCACCCTCACAAGTGTTTAAACAAGCATGAAAGGTGATAATTAAGGCCAAAAGAAGAAGAAGAAGAGCAAAGGAAGCTCAAAGGGTGAAGGAGAGTCAATGGAACAGTGTTTTCCTCCCTCAGCTGCAGCCTCCACGTTTTGGTGTGTGTTCCTAGGGTTTTGTGCCCTCATAATGTGCCTATTTATAGGCACAAGCCACTAATCGCACAGTATTAGCCTTAATCGCAAAGTAAAAGATCTTGATCTCAAACTTCGGATTCTAGACCTACGCATTTTTCTAAGATTTTTCATATTTTTATTTTATTTTTCGGAGCACCTTTCCGGTACGCGCTTTTCCATAGCCAATATCAGTTCTGGCATCAGATTACGTCATTTTGACTTGAAACTTGTTTTACAAGTCCTACATAATATTCTAGTAATTATCATGCATTCATTATAATTTTCCGGGATACTTTTCCGGTACGCATTTATACCGAGTAGCAGAACCGGTATCTGCGCTTTTCTTCCGAAAAGCGACTTTCAGCATTTTTACTCACTCAATATGATTATCTAAGCCCATTAATAATTATTAGGGTCAATTATGGAATTATTTCCTAATTATCATAATTAGTTTACTAATTACCTTAATTAGCGGTGCGGGTTCTTACATTCACCCCACCTTTTTAAGGATTTTATCCTCAAAATCAGAAACATACCTGTCTCGAAAGTCGGGATACTGTCGGAGAAGCTCATCCTCTCGCTCCCAGGTACACTCCTCAGGAGTTCTTCCTGACCATTGCACTTTGACCATCGGAATGATCTTGCTCCTCAACTGCTTCTCGCCACGATCGAGGATCTTGAGTGGTCCGATGGGAGTCTTTAGGTTCTCCCGAACCTCCACATCATCCGGCTGCACAACGTGCGAAGGATCTGCTATGTACTTCCGAAGCTGAGACACGTGAAACACGTCGTGGATGTTGGCTAGGTTCGGAGGTAAGGCGAGTCGATAGGCAACTGGTCCTACTCTACCAAGGATCTGGTAGGGCCCTATGAATCGCGGGCTCAACTTCCTCACGCCGAGTGCCCGTCCAACACCGGTGACAGGTGAAAGTTTCACAAACACGTGCTCACCCTCACTGAACTCCAGTGGTCGATGCTTGACATCGTAGTAGCTTTTCTGACGATTCTGCGCCTGCTTCAACTTTTCCCTGATCATCTGGATCTGTAGGGTAGTATCTTGGACAAAGTCCAAGCCAAATAGCTCTTTATCTCCAACCTCAGACCAGCAGGTAGGAGTCCGACACCTCCTACCATACAGCGCCTCGTAGGGTGCCATGCCCAGACTAGCATGAAAACTGTTGTTGTAAGAAAATTCAACCAACGGAAGGTACCTATCCCATGCAGAACCCTGCTCCAACGTGCAAGCTCTCAACATGTCCTCCAATGTCTGGATGGTCCGCTCAGTCTGTCCATCAGTCTGAGGGTGATAGGCGGTACTCAATCTCAACTGCGTACCAAAAGCCTCCTGCAGCGCCTCCCAGAACCGAGATGTGAACTTCGGGTCCCTATCAGTGATGATACTCTCCGGCACCCCGTGAAGCCTCACAATCTCACGGACATATAGTTTGGCCAACTGCTCTGTAGTGAAGCTCACCTTCACTGGAAGAAAATGGGCAGACTTGGTCAATCTGTCCACAATGACCCAGATAGAGTCACAACCAGCCTGAGTTTTAGGCAATCCCACCACGAAGTCCATGGAAATACTTTCCCACTTCCACTGTGGAATCTCCAGAGGTTGAAGTTTACCAGACGGTTTCTGGTGCTCGATTTTCACTTTCTGACAAATTAGACACTTGGACACGTAGACCGCTATGTCCTTCTTCATGCCCGGCCACCAAAAATTCCTTTTTAAGTCCTTGTACATTTTTGTAGCACCAGGGTGGATAGTGAATCGGCCCTTATGAGCCTCTGCCATAACCTCCTCAGTCAATGGCCCTCGAGGAATAACGATCCTCTTCTGGAACAGCAGCAATCCATTCTCGTTCCAAGACACACCGTCCTGGTTTTTCACATAATCGAGGCATTCTCTTTGTACTTGTGACACGAGCTGTCGAACTCGTGCAAATTAAAAATTATTTTATTTAGGGTTCAGAAAATTTGCAGTAAAGTGGAAACCCTAAGTCGTCTCTCAAGGAAATTGTTTGGGTGAAAATCGTTGCTGAAAATAGAAAATAAAAGGGGGTTTTGATTTCAGTTTGAATAATTTAAAAGACAAAATATAAAATTGGGATTAAAATTCGTAATTCAAAATTAACCAACCTAAGGTTAGGGTTCCATGGACGTCCTTCATTGGATAAAAATTACCAAATTCACGGTTGATCTCAATTGAATCAGAATCCTTATTTTCAATTGAGAACAATCGGATCATCAAATCTGATGATTATCCCTTTTCCATGATCACAATCGCGAACCTCAGATCGAATATCCACAATCGCACGATATCGATCTGAGTTAGGAAAAGAAACAAATCTGGTTAAAGAATTAGAAAAATTACCAAATTCACGATTAATCCCAATTGAATCAGAATCCTTATTTCCAATTGAAGTTAATCGGATCATCAAATCTGATGATCATTCTTCACCCATAATCACAATCGCGAACCTCAGATCGAATATCCACAATCGCACGATATTGATCTGAGTTAGGGTAAAGAAATAAATCTGGTTAGAGATTGATCGCAGATCCTCTAAACAGATCCACGGAATCCCTTCCCCTTAGGTTGATTAAAAAGGGGGTTTAGCCTAGCATGGCTAGGATAAACATGATTACAAATTAAATTGCATAAAAGAAAAAAGAAGAAGAAGAAGAAGATGAAGAACGCGAAGAACGCTTCAGAGAAAAGTGTCTTGATCCTCCAAATTGAAAATTACATAATTCAAAATGTTTCCCCTCCTCTCCTACATATGCCCCTAGGGTTCAAAAACCAATTTGGGCTGGGCTTAATTCAGATCGGCCCGGCCCATTCGTCTAAAATGCAATATAAAATAATAAAATAAACTAAAACTAATTTGGCTTTGGGCCACTTAAATAATTGGGCTTTAATTTAAATTACAAGTCCAATAATAAAATAATATTCCAGCAAAAAAAACACGTCATCTTGAGCTCAGGTTTAGACCATCTTCCCGTCCGAATTGGGCTTCAGTAGCTGAAATAGCAATTATAGCCCTTCCTGTTAGCTGCAAAACGCAACAAGAATGGAGTCAATCGGACATCTGTAGAGTGAGATATGGTCTAAATACGAAAGTAGTGTAAATTTGGAAAATTATGACGAAAATCAATTAAACCCAATTAAAAACTAGAATTCTAATTTAACCCAAAATACCTTTATTTAATTCAAATAAAACCTAAAATTACCAACCAAGAGTAACAAATAAGTGTAATAAAATATGAGTTATCAATTTGCGCCTCTTTGATCTTTTCCATCAGCTCGTTAATCACTTCTGCTGTTTCCATCTCAAGCAGTGCACCCCCAAACAAGGAGTTCACTCTCAAGTCTCTGAACTTCTCGATCACCTCGTAGTCGTTCATCATTAAGCTAGATAAGCTCACGGATTTCCGACTCAAAGCATCGGCTACCACATTGGCCTTGCCAGGGTGATACCTTAACTCAAAGTCGTAGTCCTTCAAGAACTCCATCCATCTACGCTGTCTCATGTTCAACTCCTTCTGGTCGAACAGATACTTCAGGCTCTTGTGATCACTGAATACAGCAAACTTCATGCCAAACAGGTAATGCCTCCAAATCTTGAAAGCAAAAACAATGGCTTCCAACTCCAAGTCGTGAGTCGGGTAGTTCTCCTCATGAGGTTTCAACTGTCTTGAAGCGTAAGCAACCGCTTTCCCTTTCTGCATCAGCACACAGCCAAGTCCTTTACCAGAGGCATCGCAGTATAACTCAAATTGTTCCGCAGGATCAGGAAGGACTAACACCGGAGCAGTAGTCAGTCTCTCCTTCAACTCCTGGAAGCACTCCTCACACTCATGTGTCCACACGAATGGAGTCTCATTCCGGGTAAGGCGAGTCATCGGTAGCACCATCTTGGAGAATCCTTCTATGAACCTCCGATAGTAACCTGCCAAACCCAGGAAGCTTCTCACTTCTGTAACCGTCTTGGGCCTCTCCCAGTCCATCACGGCCTCAATCTTGTTAGGATCAACTGCAACTCCATTAGCAGAAATCACATGACCCAGAAATTTCACCGCCTTGAGCCAGAACTCACATTTCGACGGCTTCGCATAGAGCTTTTTCTCTTTTAGCACTTGCAACACAATCTTCAAGTGCTCAGTATGCTCCTCCTCCGTCTTGGAGTAAATCAAGATGTCGTCAATGAAGACGATCACAAACTGATCCAGGTACGGCTGGAAAATCCTGTTCATGTAGTCCATAAACACTGCGGGTGCATTGGTGAGTCCAAACGGGATCACCAAGTACTCGTAGTGCCCGTACCTCGAGCGAAACGCTGTCTTTGGGACATCCTCCGGCTTTACCCGTATCTGATGGTAACCGGACCGGAGATCAATCTTGGAATACACACAAGCACCCCTGAGCTGATCCAGCAAATCATCGATGCGTGGAAGAGGGTACTTGTTCTTGATTGTCACCTTGTTCAACTGTCTGTAGTCGGTGCACAACCGCATGGTCCCATCCTTCTTTTTCACGAAAATGACCGGTGCTCCCCAGGGAGACACACTCGGCCGAATAAAGTCTTTTGCTGAAAGCTCCTCGATATGCTTCTTCAGCTCCGCCAACTCTGGTGGCGACATCCGGTATGGAGCCAACGATATAGGCCCCACACCAGGCAATAAATGGAGAACTCTATCTCCCTCTGTGGTGGAAACTCAGGAATCTCCTCAGGGAACACCTCGAGGAATTCCCTCACCACAGGAATACCAGTGAGATCCTCCTGTGTCCCACTCACCAAACCTCCCAACATGACATAGCCAAATGCCCCTGCTCTCAAGGCCCTCCTCGCCTGCAGGACTGAAATGAACGGTGAGGAACTGGCTATGGACCCACCCGGAGACATCACCACTTTCTTGGCACAGGAATCAATCATTGCACAGTTTCTGGACAACCAATCCATGCCCAAAATAATCTGAAGGTTGGCCATCGGTAATCCTATCAGATCTACCGAGAAGTCACGGCCATCCCACTGAAACGCTACATCGCGATGAACAGTGGAGGTCAAACATTTTTCTCCGGTGGCGGTGGTAACCCGCATCGGTGGAGAAAGCACGTCACTGGGCAACTCAAGCCCCACAGCAATAGGGGTAGCAACAAAAGAGTGCGTTGCCCCGGAATCAAACAAAACATCAATAGCTGAACCGCCAATGGTAACAGTACCTCTGACCAGGTTCGGAGCTCTGTCCGACTGCTGACGATCAAGTGTGTAGACTCGTCCGGTAGTAGGTGGCACGGTTGGTGCCCCAGTAGGAACCATCTGCAATGGCACAGCCTGCACTGCAGCAACTCTCGCCGTCGGGCAATCTCTGGAGTAGTGGCCCTCCTTGCCACACTGGAAGCAAATCAACTGACCGGTAGAGCACGGCCCAAAATGTGACTTCCCGCATCCAGAACATCTGGGAGTAGGAGGTCTAGCGGTGTTCCCCTGAGCAGCAGTCTTTCTGAACTGATTTGGCGCTTGCTTAGCCGCCAACGGTGGTTTGCCCTTGCCCTTGTTGGCAAAATTCTTGTTCTTCCAGGGAGTAGAACCACCAGCGCTCTGCGGCACTTCAACCTTGGCCCTCTTGGCTTGACTCGCCCGGCAGTAGTCCTCGATGTCGCGGCACTGCTGCACCAACGCTCCGAAGTCTCTCGAAGCAGAACCGGCGAGATGTCCAGCAATATCCTCATTAAGTCCCCTCCGGAACTTGGCCGCCAGAAAAACGGGAGTCGGTCTCGCCATGCGGAAATGAGAGAACTTGACCAGTTCATTAAACTTGGCCAGGTACTCATCGACAGACAACGAGCCCTGCATCCTCTCCTGAGAGTCGTAAGGAAAGTACTGGCCCAAGAAGCTCTCCTCGAAGAAAGGCCACGTCATCACATGAACCTGCATCTCGTAGACCTGAGATAGGTTGGTCCACCACTCGTGGGCCTCGCCCTCCAGCATATACGTGGCGAACAGCAGCTTCTGCGGATCGGTGCACTGCATGATCCGGAAAATCTTGTCCAGCGCCTGTAGCCATCTGGCAGCAGCAATGGGATCATATGATCCGTCGAAGGTAGGTTGCTTATGCTTGCGGAAAGCATTCAGTCGGCGATCGATCTCGTCACGATCCTCAGCAAGTACGGGGATAGTCTGCATAGCCCCCGTCAAATGACTACCCTCACCCATCTGGCTCTGGGTGTCCTCCTGTTGACTAGGCGGAGGTGGAGGCGGTGGCGGCGGTGGAGGTGGTGGAGGACCCTGGCCCGCAGCAGGACCAGCCCTCAACTCCTCCAACATGACTCTCATCATCGTCATGTTGGCCATCCGGTTCTCCTCCAGAACCTCTGCCGTGGTTTGCCGGTTCGCATCTCGAATTGCGTCCAGCATCGCCCGGTTCGCCAGCCTCGTGGCTTCCTGGTCGGCTAGTCGGGCCGCCTGCATCTCAGCTAATGCAGCCAGGACAGGATCCGTCTGATCCTCACTCGTACTAGTGTTCCTCCTTGGTGGCACCATGACTCTGCACAAGTTACACAAAGAATGAGTTGATCAGGCCCACGCCATGTGGTCACATATGCATTATCATGACACACACCAATCAGAGAGAACACAAAGTAGACACGCAACGACTCATCCTAAGTTATTGCAATACATACAGGCTTTTCCCTAGAAAGTGCTCTGATACCATAAAATGTAACAGCCCGTGTTAACCCGGATTGTTAACACACTATCGTATTAAGCCACGCTTAATTAAAATGCGGAATAACTTTTTCTTTAATTCAATTATGACGTCATTAACTTAACCAACTTGATTACTTAATCATTTTCATAAAAATACTGCCTGTATGTAAATTGCAAGACAACTAACTGAATACCTCGTACATAAATATAATGTGTGTATCTAAAACCACAGGTCTACACAAGTAGCCTGGGTCAAAATCCTGATACTTTAATTACAACATTAAAATAAAAGGACAATAACACAATCATGTGGCATGGACAAACCCCATGCTCACCAAATAAGGCAACAATGCCCGATATCAGTCATAACATAAACTTAACATAAATGAAGCAGAAAACATAACAGCAGTCAAATAAACAGCAATCCACAACCAGCACGTCAGCATATCAGAATATCAGCTCAGCTCTGGCCTCCTGCCACCTGAGCCCTCAACATTACCTGATCCTGAAATAAGCGTCCCCAAACGTGGGGTGAGATCTCTAACAAGAAATCTCAGTAAGACAAGGGGTCTTCAAGGAGTCTCCACCCCAAGCTCACTTACATGTGTAATATAAGTTCTAAAAACAGTATTACAATATAAGTTCTAAAATCATGCGATGCAGCAATTAATCATGTCATGTGTGCTTTCAAATCTACTGGCCAAAGAAATGTAGGAATACGTCTATGCCTACATGAGTACATGGATACTACCTGCACCTCACCCACATGCTTCTCCATCTTGTATGTACTACATACTCAGGATTGCCGTCTAGGTGGACACCACATGCATCATAAAAAGCTCATTGCATATAAACAGCTCAACAGCATTTCTAAAATAATCAAAGCATGTAACACAGCATGCATAAACCCATCCCCACGGGACATGGTGGAACATCAAAATGGCTAAACCGAGGACACGAAAGCTTACCTTGCAAGCTAGCTATCCCAAGCCAAGAGTCCAACCACTCACTAGTCCACAAACAGCAGTATCACAATCTGATATGGACCATTAACAAGTCAATATAAATGCATCACAAGCATACAACTTAAAGACTACGCCTTTCCTTTACGTTTTACGTCTTAAGGCTTCCAACAAAGCCATAAGCCCTTAATCACATGATTCTGACTTAGTTCCTTTATTACAGAAGTTCAACTTCCTTAAACTTGGGTCCACACACACCCAATAGCTTACTGTTCATACAGTACAGCTACTGTCTGCGCAGAACCCAGGATATCCGGATATCAGAAGGGGTATATCCGGATATGCCATATCCGGATATCACACTGGACATATCCGGATATGTCATATCCGGATACCCAGATCCCATATCCGGATATCAATATCCGGATACCATATCCGGATACTGATATCCGGATATCTGTTCGACAAATATCCGGATATCTCACGACAGAATGCAGTTTCTGCATTTCGTGAATATCCATCCCAAAGGTCCAACTTTTAACACATGTACACGTTAAAGCATGCATCTTTAAGCATATACAAGTTCATTTAGGTGTTGGTTACTTCATTTTAACTTTTTACATGTCAAGACACCAACTTTAAGCAAAATAAATTCATGATCATGGTGAGGTAACTTACCAAAGTTCAAAACAGAGGCAAGTTGTGCTCTTGGAGCCCTCTCAAGACACTTCAAACTCAACCTAAGTATGAGCACGAAAATGGCACTTCAAGGTGGGTTCTTGCACCACAAGAAGGCACTTTGAAGCTCACAATGACTACCACAAGGTAGCCATCACTAAAGCTCCAAACTCATGCTCACTAACTACACACACACAGCTTTCTCAACTCAGAATGATGGCCACAATGAAGTCTCAAGGCTCACTCTCACCCTCACAAGTGTTTAAACAAGCATGAAAGGTGATAATCAAGGCCAAAAGAAGAAGAAGAAGAGCAAAGGAAGCTCAAAGGGTGAAGGAGAGTCAATGGAACAGTGTTTTCCTCCCTCAGCTGCAGCCTCCACGTTTTGGTGTGTGTTCCTAGGGTTTTGTGCCCTCATAATGTGCCTATTTATAGGCACAAGCCACTAATCGCACAGTATTAGCCTTAATCGCAAAGTAAAAGATCTTGATCTCAAACTTCGGATTCTAGACCTACGCATTTTTCTAAGATTTGTCATATTTCTATTTTATTTTTCGGAGCACCTTTCCGGTACGCGCTTTTCCATAGCCAGTATCAGTTCTGGCATCAGATTACGTCATTTTGACTTGAAACTTGTTTTACAAGTCCTACATAATATTCTAGTAATTATCATGCATTCATTATAATTTTCCGGGATACTTTTCCGGTACGCATTTATACCGAGTAGCAGAACCGGTATCTGCGCTTTTCTTCCGAAAAGCGACTTTCAGCATTTTTACTCACTCAATATGATTATCTAAGCCCATTAATAATTATTAGGGTCAATTATGGAATTATTTCCTAATTATCATAATTAGTTTACTAATTACCTTAATTAGCGGTGCGGGTTCTTACATTGTGCTTTTATGATATACATGTGATGTCCACATATACGGTAAGCCTGAGTATGTGGTACATACAAGATGGTGAGGCTGTGGGTGAGGTGCAAGCGGTGTTCCTTGTACTTATGTGGGTATAGACGTATTCCTGCATTTCTCTGGCCAGTAGATAGTATAAACACACATGGCATGAATATCTGTTGCACTGCATAGTTTTAGAACTTATATTGTAAATACTGTTTTCGAACTTATATTACACATGTAAGTGAGCTTGGGGTGGAAGATCCTTGAGGACCCCTTGTCTTACTGAGATTTCATGTTTAGAGATCTCACCCCACGTTTGGGGACGCTTATTTCAGGATCAGGTAATGTTGAGGGCTCAGGTGGCAGGAGGCCAGAGCTGAGTTAGGCTTATCTGTGTTTTGCTGACATGATGGATGCTGGTTATTTTGACTGCTGTTTATATTTTCAGTTATGATTATGTTGAGACTGTTGTTGGGCATTGTGCCTTATTTGGTGAGCATGGGGTTTGTCCATGCCACATGGACTTGTTATTGTCTACTTAGTTAAAGTTGTAATTAAAGTATCAGGATTTATGGTCCAGGCTATGTGTTGTAGTCCTGTGATTTAGATACTCACTTATTATTTATATATGAGGTATTTCAGTTAGTTGTCTTGCAATTTACATACAGGCTGTATTTTATGAAACTGATTAAGTAATCAAGTTGGCTAAGGTTAATGACGTCATAATTGAATTAAAGAAGAAGTTATTCCGCATTTTAATTAAGCGTGGCTTAATACGATAGTATGTTAACAATCCGGGTTAACACGGGCTGTTACACCTTTGGCCTCACTAATGCACCTGCCACATTCCAATCAGCCATTAATAAGACATTTCATCCTTTTTTGAGGAAATTCATTGTGGTGTTTTTTTGATAATGTTCTCATATATAGTTCCTCATTAGAAGAGCATGTCAGTCACTTGGAGACAGCTTTGAAATGTTTGCTGCAATAATCTTTTTATGTTAAACTCAGCAAGTGTGAGTTTGGAGCCACTGAAATATCCTATTTAGGACGTGTGGTTACTGCTAGGGGAGTCAAGGCTGACCCAAAGAAAATAGCTGCTATGATTCAATGGACTGTTCCTCAATCAATCAAGCAGCTGCGTTCTTTCTTGGGCCTGACAGGTTATTACCGTAGGTTTTTTAAAGGATATGTGTAACAGCCCGTGTTAACCCGGATTGTTAACATACTATCGTATTAAGCCACGCTTAATTAAAATGCGGAATAACTTTTTCTTTAATTCAATTATGACGTCATTAACCTTAGCCAACTTGATTACTTAGTCAATTTCATAAAATACTGCCAGTATGTAAATTGCAAGACAACTAACTGAAATACCTCGAGTATAATAGATAAGTGAGTATCTAAGTCACAGGACTACAACACATAGCCTGGACCAAAATCCTGATACATTAATACAACTTTAGCTAAAAAGACAATAACAATCCATGTGGCATGGACAAACCCCATGCTCACCAAATAAGGCACAATGCCCAACAACAGTCTCAACATAATATCATAATCAAAGCGGGAAAACATAAACAACAGTCAAGTAATCAGCATCCATCATGTCAGCAAAATACAGATAGTCTAGCTCAGCTCTGGCCTCCTGCCACATGAGCCCTCAACATTACCTGAACCTGAAATAAGCGTCCCCAAACGTGGGGTGAGATCTCTAAACAATAAATCTCAGTAAGACAAGGGGTCCTCAAGGATCTTCCACCCCAAGCTCACTTACATGTGTAATATAAGTTCAAAAACAGTATTTACAATATAAGTTCCAAAACTATGCGATGCAGCAGATAATCATGCCATGTGTGTTTATCAAATCTACTGGCCAGAGAAATGCAGGAATACGTCTATACCTACATGAGTACAAGGAACACCGCTTGCACCTCACCCACAGCCTCACCATCTTGTATGTACTACATACTCAGGCTTACCGTATAGGTGGACACCACATGCATATCATAAAAGCACATTGCATATAATAGCTCAACAGCATTTCCAAAACATCAAAGCATGTAACACAACATGCATAAACCACATCCCCATGGGACATGGTGGAACCACAAAATGGCTAAACCGAGGACACGAAAGCTTACCTTGCAAGCTAGCTATCCAAGCCAAGAGTCCGCACAAACTCAAAGTCCAAACACAGCAGAATCACAATCTGTTTTAGACCAATAATTATATCAATATTTACAATGTTAAACTAGACATCTTGAGGTTTCCAACGATATACTTGATGTCTCAATCGGAGTTGTATAACTCCGGTTATGTTTTTCGCAAAGTTCTTACAACAAGCTGAATTTTCAGCAATGGGGTCGCGACTTCAAACATAAATTCAGAGAAATCCACTCATCCAATGGATCTGAAAATTTACAGGGTTGTATCCCTATGTGTTAGCTTCACATAGGTCCAAACCTCACTCAATTTAGAGCTCTGTAGCTCGAGATATCGCAATTTTACTAAACTATGTCGCTGCTGTCTCGCGAAGTATTCGATTACTGCATTTTCCCAGAAAAGTATTCGAATACTTCACGAAAAGTATTCGAATACTTCTTCGACAGAATGCAGAAAACCGAGTTTTAAAGGTAAAATCGGCCTCCAATGATTCAAACTCGATCTGGAGTCCAAGAACTCCTTAAACAGATGTTTATTAACATGCTATGAACCCAGAAACACATTCCTTTTATCAAATGGTTCAAGTCATGATTTTTAATTGCTTAAACAAGCTTAAAACATCAAAATACACAAAGTGTGACCAAAATATACCTTCCAAGTCTTAAAACTCCGAAAATGAAGTGGCTTGGAGCTCCAAACCCAGCTCCAAGGTTCTGTCCATATAGGTGTACGAAAATGAATAACAAGGTTACACCTTTCCCCTTCAAAATGGCTTCTTGAAGCCTTCAAAGTCAAGGACAAGACTCTCACCACAAGAACACACCAACTCAGCCCCACAATCACCCTATAACAGTGGCTGCCACTCAGAAATGGAGAACCTTTCACTCTCCAAAGGTTCAAACACACTCACACAAGGACACTCACAAGTGTTTATGAAGAGAAAGAGGGAGGAATCAAGCAAAAGATGAAGACTTGACCCTCAAATGGTGAGAAATGCTATGAAACAATGTTTCAAACCAGCCACCATAAGGAGAAACTCACGTAGGGAAATAGGTAATTAGGGTTAAGTGCCATAAGTTGGTATATATAGGCATTTAAGCCATATCGCGCAGTATTAGCCTTAATAGCAACGCAAAAGATCTTGATCCCAAACTTTGGAATCTATACCTAGACATTTTTCTAAGATTTGTCATATTTTTATTTTATTTTTCGGAGCACCTTTCCGGTACGCGCTTTTCCATAGCCAGTATCAGTTCTGGCATCAGATTACATTATTTTGACTTGAAACTTGTTTTACAAGTCCTACATAATATTCTAGTAATTATCATGCATTCGTTATAATTTTCCGGGATACTTTTCCGGTACGCATTTATACTGGGTAGCAGGACCGGTATCTGCGCTTTTCTTCCGAAAATCGACTTTCAGCATTTTTACTCACTCAGTATGATTATTTAAGCCCAATAATAATTATTCAGGTCAATTATTGAATCATTTCCTAATTATCATAATTAATTCACTAATTACCTTAATTAACGGTGCGGGTTCTTACAATATGCATCCATAGGTCATCCTTTAATAGAACTATTGAAGCATGAAAGGATTTCATGGAATTCTGAAGCAGCCACAACTTTTCAATCATTGAAGACAACAATGGCCTCCACACCTGTGTTAATTTTACCAGATTTTGACTCTCCTTTTGTTGTAGAATCAGATGCCTCTAATGTTGGAGTGGGAGCAGTCCTGCTACAAAAAGGGAAGCCAATTTCTTTTTTCAGCAAGAAACTTGGCCAAAGGATGGCAACATCGTCAGCTTATGTTCGTGAGCTACTTGTTATTACTGAAGTAATTAAAAGATGGAGACATTATCTCCTTGGTTCACAATTTATCATAAAGACTGACCATCAGAGTTTGAAGGAGCTGCTGCATCAAACAATTCAAACACTAGATCAACAAAAATACATTTATAAATTGATGGGGTATAGTTTTACTATTGAGTATAAATCTGGAGCATCTATCATTGTAGCTGATGCCTTATCTAGGCAGTTCCCTGAAGAAGAAAGAGCAATCAATTGTGCCTTACATTCTGCACCAACTCTTGATATATGGGAGCAAATAAAGGAGGAGAATAGAACAGATCAGGTGTTATTACAGCTTCATAAAGCCCTTGACGATGGTTCCAACACTGATCATGAGTTGAAACGGAAGGAAGGGATATTTTTTTCGTAAAAACAGGTGTTTGTTGGGTTCTAATTCCACCTTATGGAAATCATTGTTGACTGAAGCACATAGTACACCAATGGAAGGACATGCTGGAGTACAGCGTACATCTTTGTGCTTATCTGCTTCATTTTTTTCGAAGAACATGCGTAAGGATGTTACTACTTTTGTTCGTGAATGTACAGTATGTCAACAAATCAAAAATTCAACTCAAGTTCCTTTTGGTTTGTTACATCCTTTACCAATTCTTGATGCAATGTTCGATGATTTAACTCTTGATTTTATTACCTGCCTTCCACGTTCTAATGGGTTTGCAACTATATTGGTAGTTATTGATAGATTGTCTGAATATGGTCATTTTGGACCATTACCAGCATCATATACAACTGCTACGGTTGCCCAACTGTTTTGTGAAATGGTGATTAAACTTCATGGATTTCCTAGATTGCTGGTTTCAGATAGGCATGCTGTTTTCATGAGTAAATTCTAGCGTCAACTCTTTCAATTAAGTGGCACCAAGTTACATGCGAGTTCAACGTATTATCCCCAAATAGATGGTCAAACGGAGGTGACAAATCGATATATTGAGCAGTACTTACATGCTTTCTTCTCTGATCAGAACAATCGTTGGTCTCAATTCCTTTGTTGGCTGAACTGAACTACAATACATCAGTGCATTCTGCCATCAGCATGTCTTCATTTCAAGCAGTTTATGGCAAGGCACCTACTCTGATTCCACCCTATTAGAAGGATTCTGTTAACATTGAAGTTGTGGACATAATGCTTAACGTGCGTTGTCGAACCCACGCAAATTACCGAGCTAGGTTTTATAGTGATAGGGCAACTCGGATCGTCTCCCAAAGAACCTGCTTAAAATTAGAACGCTCTGTAAAATAAAATATAAAAGGGAAGGGGGGTTTTGTTGAATAATTTAAATAAAAGCAGAATCTAAAAAGTTGAATTTGAAATCGTAATTTAGAATAACCAACCTAAGGCTGTGATTCCTAGGACGTCTTTCCTCGGAGAAAAAGATATCAGAATCATGATTGATTGTCAATTGAATCAGAATCCTTATTTTCAATTGAGAACCCTCTCTAAGCGATCACTTAGCTTTTGATCAAATACAGTGCTTCTACTCATACAATCGCAGAGTATCAGCCCGTTTGATTCAAGGTTATAGGGTCAATCAATCTAATCATCAAATCTGATGATTAATCCCTTTCCATAATCGCAATCGCGAACCTCAGATTGAATATCCACAACCGCACGATATCAATCAGAGTTTGGAAGGGAAACAGAACTGATTTAAACAAAGCGCAGATCCTCAAGACTAATCCATGGAATTCGCTACCCTTAGGTTGATTAAAGGGCTCTTAGCCTCGCATGGCTAAGGTAAACATAATTAAAAATTAAAAAGAACAATAACACAAGAAGAAGAAGAAGAAAATTTAATTGAAATTTTAGATAAAACTTTGTCTGTCGTCAAACTCCCAAAAATCTGACTGCTGAAGGATTTCCTAAAGTTTCCCTTAAATAGCCGTCATTCAGAACGAGTTAGGGTTTCACCGCTTCAGCCCATACATAAAATAAAAAATGAATAAAATAAAATAAAACATTAAAACATGGCCTTGGGCCCTAAACACATTGGGTCATAATCTTAATTACAAGTTCAAACGTCAAAATAAAATTTCAGCAAAAACACGTCATATTGGGCTCAGGTTTCAACCATCTTCCCGTCCAAATTGGGCTTCAGTAGATGACATAGCGATTGTAGCCCTATCTGTTGGATGCAAAACGCAATGAGAACGAAGTCAATCAGACATATGTAGAGTGAGATATGGTCAAAATACGAAAGTAGTGTAAATCTGAAAAATTATGACGAAAATCAATTAAACCCAATTAAAATCTAGAATTCTGATTTGACCCAAAGGACCTTTATTTAATTCTAGTAAATCATAAAAATACCAACCAAGAGTAATAAATAAGTGTAACAAAATATGTGTTATCAATGCTACAACAACATCAAGAGGTGCTACACATCTTCTTAAGGTTCAATTACAACGTGCTCAACAAAGAATGAAAAATCAAGCCGACAAACATTGCCAAGAAAGGAGTTTTAAGGTGGGTGAGGTATTGCTCAAGTTACAGCCATATCGCCAAGTGTCTGTTGCAAAAAGAGCTAATCACAAACTCGCAAAGAGGTATTTTGGCCCTTTTCGGGTGGAGCAAGTTATTAATCCAGTAGCTTATAAACTAGCCTTACCTGAAGGGAGTTTAATTCATCCGGTGTTCCATGTGTCAGTATTGAAACCATTTCATGGAACAATGAAGTTAGTTTTGAACCCTTGCCAATCTTGAGTGTTGCCAACAAACCTAGACAGCAACCAGTTGCAGTATTAGCTTCACGATAGGTCTCTGTGAAGGGTAGAGTAGTGCAACAATGTCTTATTCAATGGTCTTCAACTGTGCCTGAAGATGCATCATGGGAGAATGTTTCTGAGCTGCGTAGAAGTTATCCAGAGCTAAACCTTGAGGTGAAGGTTGCTTTCGAAGGGAGAGCCAATGTTACGGGTATAGAGGTTCCAACGCATAAAGAGAGGCCTAGTAGGATGAGAGGGTTCCATCATGGGCAATTGATCATGTTAAATAGAAGGATGTTTCAGTCATTGCATGTAAACCGTTAGTTAGTTACATAAGGATGTCAGTAGATAACTGATGTATAAATAGGAACAGAGGCTATTGTATCTGTATTGAAAATTTGGTTGTGATATAATAAAATGGTTTTTCATGCTTCTTCCCAAATACAAGTCCGCGTCTTGTATCAGAGTTATAACTATTTTCCTAATAGCTCACCATTTTGAGAGACGATGTGCATCATGTTAGTATATGGGTGTCCTAGAGACAATCTTTTGATTAAATAAAGGACACTAGATGTAGAACTTTGTTTGTCGCAAATAAATGAAAGCACTATTTATTCAGTTTCATATTTTGTCTCGATATTATTGTTAATATTATATGAACGAACTGGATAAACCCCTTGGAATAGAACAGGTATCTCTTGAGTATCTGTGATGAGATAACGATCATGAGGATTCAAGAATATCGCATGTCTATTCCTAATTATATGTTCCTAGTCTAGAGACACTGAGTTTGGGGATCAGTGATCTCGGGAAAGACTAGTACGACTTATCTACTTGTATATGGATACAAGGTAAAGACCACATGAGCTACATATATGGAGATATCTTAGCTAAAGTCGTGCGTGGACCTATAAGAGTATAGCTCGCACTGAACAGACCCAAAAAGAGACTCTATGAGGAAATCTCACAGATAGTGTCATTAGAGTAATCTCTTTATGTTTGGGTATGTCTTTCCTTAGACCAGAAGTTATTACCTAGACTGTGTTCTTGAAGGCATGTTTTGATTGTATGCCTCGTCTGCCTGAAACATGGAGACTCATAGGTATACTGTTGGGCGTGTCCTTAAAGGGCACAGGGCTAGGGTAATAAGCTGAAGGAGTTCGTCAAATCTCTGTGAGAGATTAGGTTATCTGTAAACCGGAGAAATCGGGATGACATTTACAGGGACTCGGGAATCTATACATAGTAAAAGAGATCATGAGATGATCTGCCTTTAGAGTCAGTAAATTGAAGATTCCCTATTTCGAATAAAGCTTACCCTAAACCGCAAGGGTTGATACATTCCTTACCGTAGGTTAATGGGAAGATAACCGAGACGAAGGGAAATACATACGGTAACCAAATATGTGCAATAGGATGATCAAGTCATTAATCTGACTAGTTCTGGGGCAACAAAGCATTGCTAGTGCTCTGTGTTATCATTAATTGGGTTGTGGGCTTGTTGGGCCCAAGCCCAGTTATGTCAGAAGCTAATTTGGACCTAATGGGTCACACACTAACACCTTATAGTCATGATGAACTAGCTTTAAAGGTATTGGACCTAATAATGGTTGTTAGCCCAAGAAGCTGTTTGGAAGCCCACCTAAATAGGTGGAGGGCGCATGGAGCTTAGTAATGGGCTTGGATAGTCCCAGCCATTACTAATTAATTTAATTAGTTAAATTAATAATCAAACATTTGAATTTCGAATTTTGAATTGGAAATTTGAATCTTGAAATTTGAATTTGGAATTTGAATTTTGAAATTCGAATTTGAAATTTGAAATTTGAAATTTGAATTTTGAAATTTGAATTTGGAATTTGAATTTGAATTTTGAAATTCGAATTTTGAATCTGAAAATTGAAATTTTGAATTTTGAATTTTGAATTTGAATGTTTGAACATTTGAATTCAAGTGTTTGAATTCGAATTTGAATTGGCTATGAAAAGTTGTTTCTTAACAAAAGGATAAGATAAGATCTTATTGGAACAAATTCCTTTGATCAAAAGGAGATCTTTGGAGATCACCTTGGGCTGTTTAGGGCGCACACTTTAGGTGATAAGGATGTCATATTGTCACTTAAACAAAGCTCCAATCAGATTTGGTAGTTGAGAGAATAAGTGGGTGAGTTGGTTCAAATTTTGAATGCAACTACTCAACATATTTGGACCCCTTTTACGGTGAATTATGCGCATGGAATAGGTACTATATGATAGTTTATGAATCTGATTTTGAATGGGTTTGAACTTAGTTTCATGAGGATAAGATTGGAGGTTGTTGGCCAGATTTGTTTTGCAACAACTCCACCTTATCCTCCTTGATTCCATGCGCCACTTTCAAATGAATTTGAAAGGATAATTTCATTTAATTATCATTCTCTCTTCCTCGTCTTGTGCGCATAACAAGACACGAGTTCCTCTCATTAGGGTTTTGAGAAACCTAGCCTACACTCCTTCATCTCATGCACCATTCTGTAGGGTAGTTCACTACACCTTTCCATATAGAGTACCTAGCCTCCACCTTCACCAATTGGGCGCATAGCAAGCATCACTGTGGTGATCATCTGGTGGCTTTCAAGAAGGCGTTCTTGCATCATTGACGAACGGTGGTGTGGATCACCATTAGAGAGTTTGAACCCTTCGGACCTGAAAACTGACCTCCCTGACTGATCAGGCCAAAACAAGGTAACATCATGTTGTCCTAAAGCATGAATCTTGTGTGCATGTATGTTTCCGCAGTAAATTTTTTTGTTTTTCCACCTTACATGCACCGGCCTTCAAAGCCAGTTTACTTTCACATCACTGCGTATTAAGTAGTGAGAGGCCTTCTATGGTGAGATCTTCGAGCTTATTATGAAGAGGTAGGCGTGTAACCCCTTAATTGGTCTTTGCAGAGCAATCCTTATATATTAAACTATGAAGGCCAGTTAAGATCAATGATCTTATTTATGAGAGTTTAATACGAGGGTGTAAGGATTGTGGAACCAGCCGCCTTAAAATTCTAATAAGGACACCTTGATGGGGTTTTGTTTTATTAGTGAGAATCTCATCAGAATCTTGTTCATTCGCAAATTATATTTGAACAAAAAAACCTATCTAAGAGGAAGGATAAATGCATTAACTTGTTTTTAGGAAACTTTTAAGACATTTAATGTTAGTGTACTGGTCTGGCCGGATGGACCTATTTGACCAGCTCCTCAACAACTAGGTGGTTCCACCATCATTCAGCACGTGGCTCCCTTACATTAAATAAATAACATAAGCATTAGTCTCTAGTCACGGAACTACAACACGTAGACCGGACCAACTATCAGATTATACAACTCAACTCAAAGTACTAACAATAAGTGACATGGACAAACCCCATGCTCACACAAATAAGGCAACAAAGCCCATCATCAGTCTCAACATCAACAACATAATAATAAAGGTGCGAAAACCATAAACAACATCCAATCCAGTCATGCTATCATCCAAAGCAGTAATAACATAATCATCAACCAAGCTCTGGCCTCTTGCCACCAGAGACATCAGCCCCCATACTACCTGAACCTGAAATAAGCATTCCCCAAACGTGGGGTGAGATCTCTAAACAAGAAATCTCAGTAAGACAAGGGGTCCTCAAGGATCTTCCACCCCAAGCTCACTTACATGTGCAATATAAGTTTAAAAGCAATTTATCATCATCACTTCTATAACAGTGCAATGCAGCAGATAATCATGTCATGTGTGTCAATACTATTCTACTGGCCAGAGAAATGCAGGAATACGTCTATCTCCTACATATAGTGCAAGATGGCACTTGCATCCACCCCGGATTACCGTATTGTATGACGCCACATACTCAGGCTTACCGTCAAGATGGAACAATACATGCATATTAAAAGTCATTACATGTAAAGTTCAATCAACATTTCATATGTTCAAAGCATGTAACACAACATGCATAAACCATACCCCATGGGACATGGTGGAACCACAACATGGCTAAACTGAGGACACGAAAGCTTACCTTGCAAGCTAACACCCAAAGCCAAGAGTCCACCGCTCAAAGTCCAAACACAGCAGAATCACAATCTGATATGGACCAACACTATATCAATAATTATGCACCTCAAGCATACAACTTAAAGACAACGCCTTTCCTTTATGTTTTACGTCTTAAGGCTCCATACCAAGCCATAAACCCTTAATCACTTGATTCTGACTTAGTTCATTAATTACAGAAGTCCAACTTCCTTAATCTAGGGTCCACAAACCCCCAATAGCCTATTGTACACACAACACAGCTACTGTTCTACGAAATCCCAGAATATCCGAATATTCCTCGGGGACATATCCGAATATGCAATATCCGGATATCTGAGTGACCATATCCGGATATGCAATATGCGGATATCCAGATCCCCATATCCGGATATCCAATATCCGGATACCATATCCGGATATCTAATATCCAGATATCTGTTCGACAAATATCCGGATATTTCGCGACAGAATGCAGTTTCTGCATTACGCGAAGATATCCTTCCAAGGTTCCATTTTTAACACTTCAACACGTTAAAGCATGCATTTTTAGGCACATTAAGGTTTACATACCAGTTGGTTACTTACTTAACCCCTTTACATGCAAAGACTTCACCTTTAAGCAACATAAACTCATGATCAAAGTTAGTAATACTTACCAAAGCTCAAAACAGAGCAAGAAGTGCTCTTGGAGCTCACTTAGCAACTCCCAATATGCTGACTTGTACCGCAAATGAAAATGCTACACCCAAGGTATGATCTTTCTTCACAAAGAAAGCTTCTTGGAGCATCAATACACCCAAAGCATGGCCACAACTTACAAGAGCACGGAAAACAGCCCCTAGACCACCAACACAGCACTCTCACACTCAGAAGATGGTTCCTTTTACCCTCACCAAAGCTCACACCCAAGTGTTTACTTGTTTAGAGGTGAAGAAATCAAAGAAAGGAAGTAGCTTGGAGGTTTTCTCATGCAAAGGTGACCAAGGAGAAGGGTGGCAGCAGCTGACCCTTAAGCCACTCATGTAGGGAAATGTCTTCTAGGGTTTTGTGCCCTTAGTGTGAGTATAAATAGCCACATGGCCACTTAACGCGCATTATTAGCATTTATAGCTACGCAAAATATTTTAATCCCAAACTTTGGAATCTTAACCTACTCATTTTTCTAAGATTTTTCATATTTTTATTTTATTTTCGGAGCACCTTTCCGGTACGCGCTTTTCCATAGCCAGTATCAGTTCTGGCATCAGATCTCATTATTTTGACTTGAAACTCGTTTTACAAGTCCTATATATTATTCTAGTAATTATCATGCACTTGTTATAATTTTCCGGGATACTTTTTTGGTACGCATTTATAACGACTAGCAGAACCGGTATCTGCACGTTTCTTCCGAAAAGCGACTTTAAAAAGTAATAAATTAATTTTTTTTGCCATTGTCTTTTTTTGGTTCTGTTTTTTTTTCTTTCTTTTTGGGCCTTGTGGCCCCCAAATACCAGAAAAATAATAATAATAATAAAAAATTTACCTCTCAAAAATTTAGAAACCAGACGTCATGATTTTAGAGCAGGAAATTAAACTAAAAATTTTGGTTAAAGAAAGGGAATGGGATGTGAAATGAAGCGTCTCTGTGTGACTTTTGGAGGGCTAACCAAAGGTGTCTATCATTGATATATTTTTTAATTTTATGCAAAGTTGCTTGTGATTTCCCTAGTTAAAATAACAGCAGCAGGAAATATGAAGTGTTAGTATAGGCCACAACTTACTTAAATTCAAATTAGAAAAGCAAGGAGAATTTAACAATCCCCAATGGTTGGTTGAAGTGATGAACTCAAAAGGGGATGGTACCAATTCTCCAAAGAATTAAAAGGATAGAGATTCATCTAGAAATCAACATAAAAAAGGTTATTTGACAAATTAAAATTAATCGTTGTCAGTAGTCACAACTTAATGGGCATTTTGACCATAATAGTGTTTTATATGTAATGTATGGCCTGAATGATCTCACGATGGAATGTATTGCCAGAATAATGCAAGACGACGCGGTTGACATGTGACCGTTTCCAGACGCGTTACCATTTGTAACGCGTACCTTGCAACTCGCGAAGCTGATGACTGGTGTGGACTGAAGCGGATGTGATGGAAGTGCTTTGAACTGAACGTGATACGTAGAAGACCGCGTCCCAGTCGTGTCAGGAGACCTCTGACGCGTTCCCTGTGCAGCCGCGTTCCGCCAGCCAATGGGGGACCACCATCTCCTGCACCAAACGTGATCCTGCAGGTGCCATGTCCTGAACGTGATACTGCAGCTGCCGCGTCCTCAAAGTGATCCTGCAGGTGCCGCGTCCAGCCACCATGGACCACTACTTATCTCCCCCATTTCCGGCAGCTTCAGTGTCGAACGCGGTTCCATTCCAGGCGTGGAGAAGCTTCTACTTGCTGTTCTATTTGTTCAAGTGAGTAGTAGTTTATATTTTAGGTGTTTATATTTTAGTTGTTTAAGCACTGCATCATTGTATGCATAATTGTATTTTTATGTTCTTTAAAGGTCCCATCATTTTGGCTAAAAATCTTAGGTTAGTATATTTAGTTTTAATAATTTACTATCAAATTTGTATTACTGATTTATATTTAATTGCATAAAATTTTATTATTATTGTAATAATTCTTCATAAAAGTTTCTAAATACGCTATATTTATATTGTTAAATTTGTTAAAAATATTATATTATTATTATTATTAATATGTTATTGTTATTAGCCTTATTAGTATTAATGTTTTATATTCGATCGCATAAAGGCTATTATTATTATATTAATTATTTTATGAAATTTGGTAAATTGATATATTAATATTTTATGGTAGTAATGTTATATTTTATGCGTAATTGTAATGTTTCGTAAAGGTCCTATTTTTTTTTGCTACAAATGTTAGGGGAGTATTTTTAGTTTTTAGAATTTATTAGTAATTTTATGATTATTGTTTCATTGTTTATTGAATAAAATTTAACTGTTATTGCAATAATTACTGTATTAAAGTTGTTAAATATGCTATATTTAAATTCTGCAATTTGTTAAAATTATTATTATTATTATTATTATTATTATTATTATTATTATGTTATGGTTATTAGTCTTATATTTTATGCATAATTATTAAAGGTACTATTTATTGTTGATAATTTGCTAATACTTATTAGTATTACTGTATAAAATTGTTATTATTATATTAATTATTTTATAAATATTAGTGCTATATAAAATTTGTTATATAATAAAACTTGCATAACACAGGTCTATGGCACGTGAGGTGATTAATCCGGGCCCCGAAGAATATAGTGTGTTGAGAATTGATGTGCAAGAAACACATGTGTCACAAGCTGTATGGAACTCGGGATTGAAGAGGGTTCTGAAAGTTCGTAGAGCAACGCAAGGGTCTGAGGCAGATCCGCATGATCCAGATAACATTCCGGAGCCAGTGGAGCAGCACCTTAGGCGTGCAGGTTTTTATCATGTCGCACGCATGCGTCATATGCCGGTTAGTTATTTAAAAGTGAGATTAATTACGTGCTTTTCCTTATCAGAGTTAACTGACTACTTTTATCGTTGTATAATGTCTTGCAGATCGATCATGCACTCATTAGTGCTCTAGTCGAGCGTTGGCGGCCTGAAACACACACATTTCACATGCCACAAGGCGAGGCGACGATAACACTTCAAGATGTTGCTGCTATTCTTGGTTTGTCATCAGACGGAGAACCATTGATTGGACCGACTTCCGCGAACTGGGAAGATGTTATACATGAAATGCTAGGATTCCGACCTCAGCCACATGAGATTGAGGGTAGCTATTTGCGAATGTCCTTCATAGATCGACATTACGGACATTGGGTGACGCACCAAGGCAATCCTCATAGTCAACTCCTCTACTCACGGGCTTATATATTGCGGCTCATTGGTGGATTTCTATTTTGTGACAAGTCAGGGAATAAGGTTGCCATACGATTTTTGCCATTTACACATGGGGATTTTTCTGGTATGACCTCCTACAGCTGGGGCGCAGCAGTGTTAGCACTCCTATATAGGGAATTATGCATGGCTACAAACCCAGCCCAAAATATTATGTCCGGTTGTCTTACCTTGTTGCAGATATGGGCATGGGCTAGATTCCCGGCCATTGCACCATTTATACCACCTGTGACCGATCCAAATGATCATTACGGAAGAAGGTGTGATGATATTTTGTATTTTGTTTGGTTTATGTCATTTTTTGGCACGGTATCATTTTTTTGTTGTTTTTTATTTTCAGATTTAACAATTTTCCGAGGCGGATCCGACCAAAGGATTTAATGCACTACAGATCAACAACTGACACCATGAGTAGAACCGATGTATAAGTTTGTACATATCTTTAGTATTAGTCGGTTACATTATGAGTCACTTGTTTATTAACTTGGTTGTTTATTTACAGATCATTTGGCAGCCCTATATCCATTATCATTTTCTTGGTGCATCTATGGTGAGTCAGATGATGTGGAGATCTGTGACCCCAATTATTAGTTTCCACATTGTGGAGGCTCATCAACCAGATAGGGTAATGAGGCAGTTTGGTTTGGAACCCTGCATCCCACGTGCTCCAGCTAGTCTAGGAGGTGTTCATGATGTTACGTTGCGCGGTAAACACACAGAGAATTGGGCAATTAAGTTACAACCATTTCTAGCCAAGTGGGAGACGCGAAACACCAGGGTGGTTGTTGGGCAGACTGGAGGCAGCGAATATATATCGCCTAACCATGAATACATGAAATGGTATCGGCCTCGCACTAGGCGATATATGACGTACAAGGCTGCCCGGATCGGGCATATGGTGAGTGATTGTACTTTAATTTGTTAATCAACTAAGATATATAGACAAGATGTTAATGTCTTGAAATGTGTAGGTTGATGCGGCTGAGATGGCCTGGTGGATGTCAGACGAGGATGACCCAGCGACAAAAACTGATGTCCAGGATGTCATCATATGCACGGCTCCATTTCTCCTTCGGGATGCTGTCAATCCACGTTGCTACCTCTTGACTATTGCTGCGAAATTCCTCCAACTTAACATCAAAATTAACCTTTGATGGAGTATAACCTGCATTTTAACAAGCACATGAAAGCATTATTTGTCGTATTCATTCAATAAAAATGGACCGAGCAGAAGTTATTCATCTCACCTAGATTCTTCAATTGACGTTTCCACTCATCATTTTTGAATCTTTGGTTGAAGTTACTTGCAACATGTCTCAGGCAAAAAACATGGTATGCTTTTGGAGGCTGCCAATCAAGATAAGGGTTTGCAACTGCCGATAATATTCCTCGATGTCGATCTGATATTAGGCATATACCTGTTTTTTGAGTGACATATAAACGTATACAAGACAGAAAGTATTCCCATGACTCTTTGGTTTCACCTTCTACCACTGCAAATGCCAATGGTAATACCTCGTCGTTTCCATCTTGCGTTGTGGCAATCAGCAATGTACCTTTATACTTCCCATATAAATGAGTGCCATCAACTTGAATCACAGGTTTGCAGAAGTTGAAGGCATTACAGCATTGCTTAAAAGTCCAGAAGATTCTATGGAAAACTCGCGAACCAGTCACAACACGGTGATTGACCACGTAATCATTTGTTTGAATGTGGTAAACAGAACCCTCAGAAAATGTCAACATGTAATTCAACCATTTGGGCAAATAAGCATAAGACTGGTCCCAATCGCCATATATTTTTGCCATGGCTTTTTGTTTAGCCTTCCAAGCCTTCCTGTATGAAATAGAGAATCCATAATTGTTTCAGATTCTTTCTTGTATCAAACTGATTGATACATGAGGTTCTTCCTTCACCATCTCTGCCAAAACAATATATGTACATAAACTTATTAGCTTAATGAAGTGGATATTAAAAATGAGAAATATGAACATAATTGGAAATAAACACTCACCTAATATAGTTGAAGAAATAAAGGCGGAATCAAGTTGTCTGTGATCTTGGGACAGATTACAAGTGACACAATTGTGAGGTCCCTCCCATCTACTCACAACCCACATTAATCCATTTTTTGGTTTCATTGCCCTCATTCGCCATGGACACCCTGACCCATGGTTCCTGCACCTCAATACTAGCTTCATAGTCGTGCTCTCAACAACAATAGCTTCCTTATTAACTTTCATACAATATGACTTCACCGCCATCTGCACTGATTCCTTAGATTCAAATTCTTGTTTAACAAACAACTCATCCCCAATGGCCCATGCACTATGATACTCCCTCTCGTTGTATTCTCGATCTTCATTTGGATACTCAAAATTGATGTATGAGTAATGTGATATTCCATTCCAAAACGGCGTCACATTAGGACCTACATTGGGAGTTACATTGTCACCTACATAACATACATACAACTAAATCGTTAATTGAAGTAGATAATGTAGATTGTAATTTTTTTAAAATAAATCACTTGTCAACTAACCTTGAACCACATTTGCATACCCAACGATACCCGTTGATGTGGATTCATTGACGTTGTTTTGAAACCCTCCTACAGGCATATCAGATGGATTACGATGGTCGTCATCTTCGCTACCTGAGTCATCGTCATTAATGTCGGCTGCCAAGCACGCATCCTCATCTTCTTCTTCTTCGTCATCGTCATTACGGTCATATGTTGGTATGTCTTCATCATCAAATAACGCATTGTTGGGTGCTACTGGAAGTGCAGATGATGATGCATTTATGTTTAAATGATCAATGACTGGTGTTGTATTCAGATCAAGCGACCTTTGCAGTAGTGACAAATCATTGGTATTTTCAAAATTTACATATATCTCCACAAACTTTCTACCATTTGTATGATCAGAACTTGTGTCAGCTTGTTCCATAAATATGTCTAATATAATATCAACATCATCATCATCTGTAATTGATATCGCTGTGTATTCAAAAGTACCAGCAAGAGCTCTTACGGTGACTTCAGAAATACGTTGATTCCCTTGTAATCCCAATTTCTGATGAATGTTCGCTTTCAACTGCGCAAATGTAGTACCGCGTGTAATGCGCATTGGTCGTTTTTCACCTTCAAATGTTACACCACGACGACCCATAACCTTTCTACCATTATAATATATAAGTGCACGAACTGTTTGTAAATTTGAACTCATTGTTCCTGCAAGAATTTCCATAAAAGAAATAAATACAAAAAATTTAATATTAGAAACTACGAACATAATAAGGTACAAAAAATTTAATATTAGAAACTACGAACATAATAAGATTTAATATTAGAAATATTATTACAAAAAATTTAGTTGAAAATAAATACTAAAGCATAAAACATTCATGAAATAAGGTAGAAAAAGAAGCATAACTACCTACGAACATAATATGACATTCAACAATTTTTTTTCATATAAGAATAAACACCTCAACTAAGCAACGTAATGTATCTTAAAAAAAAAAAACAACGTAAAAAGAACGAATAGCTCAACATTTTTTTTTTCCATAAAAGAACACACACCATAATATTTTTTTTCCATAAAAGAACACACACCATAATATTTTTTTTTCCATAAAAGAACACACACCAGAATATTTTTTTTCCATAAAAGAACAAACACCACAATAATTTTTTTCCATAAATGAACACACACCATAATTTTTTTTTTCCTTAAAAGAACACACACCATAATATTATTTTTTCCATAAAAGAACAAACACCACAATAATTTTTTTCCATAAAAGAACAAACACCACAATAATTCTTTTTTCCATAAAAGAACAAACAGCAGTTACTTTTTTTTTGCCATAATAGAACAAACATCTCACCAAAAGTATGGAACAAAGACACAAACCAAAAGACCTTAACACTGAGTGAAATGCAGAGACAAACTGATGATATGGGAACCGGACTGTAAGAATTTATAGGCCTGGCCGCAGGTGGGAGAAATTGAAATAGGAAGGAGTCTCCCACAGTAACGCGATACATGGATGAACCTGATTGGCTAGTGGGACGCGTTTGAACCAGAATCACGTTAGTTTTGAAATGACTAACCGGAACATGGTTGATTGAATGCCGCGTCTGATGCATACGGAAGTGACCATTCAGCAGGGAAGTGACAGCTTCGAACGTGACTGATGTGCAGCCGCGTCCTGACGCGGCATGTATAGGATCACGTCCGGTGAGCGCGCAAAAATATGTACTGGACGCGGCATGTATAGGATCACGTCCGGTGAGCGCGCAAAAATATGTACTGGACGTGGTAGCTGACATATCACGTCTTGGTTGCACGGAGAACCATGCCAGAAGATTGTGAAGAACGCGGTATGCTACCTATCACGTCCTAAAGCGTTCCCTTACCAACCGCGTTGTTATGCATTATTTTGGCAAAACTTTTGACCCACACATCATTCAGGTCATACATTATAAATGGAACATTACAAAGGTCAAAAGGCCCAACTTAATGTATATAATACTAAAAAAAAAATTGCGAATCTGTCGATGAAGATTTCATAAAATTAAATTTATTTATCAGTCATATTTGGTACTGGGCATGGCTTTCTTCTTCTTCTTCTTCTTTTTTTCTAAAAAAGACTCTGCTACGAAATTGTAGCCAAAATTATACCATTATAAAAATTAATTTTAAATTATACCAAATTGACAAAATAAATTGAGTTATAAATTCAAAAAAGCTCCATTCAATTACAAATATAATATACCCACACTAAGCAAATGGTCAACTATATGAAATTTTACAAGAAAAAACATTTTTTGTGATGACAAAAATTGTCACTAAAAAATATAAAAATCATTACTGAGATATTTATGTGACGATAATTTACTTCTTCAACATTCGTCATTAATATTAACGTCACTATTAAATTAATGACGATATTTTAGAATAACACTAAAAAAGGTATTTATTGTAACAAAAACAAAGTCACAAATATTCAGAAATAATAATGACAAAAATAAATCATCACAAGTATATACATAATTCTTATTAATTGAAATTATTTCGAATTGTGATAATCATTTTAATCGTAACTCAAAATGGTAATAATTATTTTTATTTTTAATAAATTATATAAAAATCAACTAAAAGACCTCTAATTAATTCAAATCTAACTTTACAAAAATTATCCATTAGATAGTGATTGAAAATAAAATATCCAATAAAAATTTTTTCATTTAAAAAATTTATAAATAAATTAATTACAAGACTACAAGTATTTAAGAAATCTTAAATTAAAAAAAATTATATATCCAAAATGATAACGAAAAGCGATGACTTCTTATATTTTGATCCTGCAAACAAACAATAGAAATAAATTATTCAATGTTAATATGTTTAAAAAAAATTATTCAATGTTAGTAAAAATAAAATAATTAATTTCTTTTTTATCAAATATAACCTAACAAGTCATAGTGAAAACTGAAAATAACAAGAAAAAAGACTTGAAATAAAAAAAACTTACAATGTTATCAGGAATCTTATGACATTGGATAATATATTGAATAACAATCCTCACAAAGAGAGGTTCATGCAGCGCTTCCTCTCCTTTTCAAGTATTCTTTCATTCCTTTTTCTTTCACCGATGATTCATTGCAAGTCTACCAAATCAAAATCTATGCATTTATTTTATTCTTTTCTTTTCTTTCTTTTACCATCAACAACATATAAGATAGACCAGCTCAACTCCTCTTTACTTCTTTCCACCTCCACACGGGGATTTTTTTTGTATTTACCAACTACAGTTTTGATTTTGAACGGAGAATCCCACATATCATTTTTACTATTAATCTATCAACAAAATACTCCCTCTTATTTTTATTCTATTCGTTTTATATTTGCAATGCTAAATGATATGAAAAGATAAAAACTTATAACTAAAAAAACATAAAACCATAAATCTAAGAATGGTAAACACCTTGAGCGATCGTAGAGACAGACGATTGAGAAGAAGGGAGCACCAATGTGGAGAATTGAACTGTCGTAGGGAAAGACATTTTGATAGGAGCACCACAACGGCACGTCTTCCAAGGCATTTTGAACTGTAGTATTTGTACGATGAACATTGAAAAATACTCAATTTTAAGAATCGGAAACGGGAGTAAAAGGGCGGATTATTTGAATGGTTAAAAATATATTAAAAGCTTAAAATTTGGAGAAACTAAGAGCGCGTTTGGTACGAAACTTTTTTAAGATTGATCGGGAATGCGTGTTAGCAATGTTTGGTAGTTTAAATCTAATAGTTTTTTAGAGCAAATTTCTTTCCGGAAAAATTTGTGTGTTAATTTTTGTATCGTAGGACAAATGTTTGATCCATAAAATATATGGATTTATTATTTACCAAAAAAAAAAAAAATATATGGATTTATTGCAATTCCCGGGAAGTAAAAGGTGATTCTACCAAACCACCAAATCTATTTCATTTTGTCATCTGACACATGTCAGTTGTAATATTTGAATCAAAAAGGTTAAAGTGAGGTTATTTTGTTAAAATAACCTCACATTTCCACTAATATTTCATAATCAACCAAATACAAATTCAGTAAAATTACCTTTATTTTTTCGGGAAAATATGGATCTACCAAACACATTTTTAATAACATTCCAGTCAAATATATTCTCCACTACATTCGGTAATAATTAATTCCAGGATAAAAAAAATTCTCTTGTACCAAATGCCCTAAGGAGAGTGGGGCGGTTATTTGCACTCAAATTTCAAATATTGGTAGATGATATTTTTATATGTATTTAAAATCTTACATCAGTGAAGATCTTATTATGAAAAGATTAAAAAAATTTCACTAATAATTTAAATTAGTGACAAATAGAGTAACACCCAAATTTAATCATATAATCTAACACTTATTAAAACTCTTAAAAGTTTCTTAAAAGAAAAGGACTGCTGAAAAATAAAAAAATACCAAAAGTAAGCAACAAACGCCCAATTATTATTCAATCTTTATTCCATTTTTTCATAGGAGTTCTATTTTCTCATGTTGTTCGAGATAATTATCTCTTACCATAGATACGTGATGTGGTGGGGCCCACCACCCATTAAAAAAGAGGTCGTGGCATAAATTTTTTTACGTGAAAAAAGTATAAGATAGTTATCGTATCTCAAACGAGAGAATGATAACCCCCAAGGGTAGCTCAGTTGGCAACTGAGCTCCCAAGGGTTTGCTTGAGTCAGGGGTTCAAATCCTGCCTCAAGCAAATTCTTGGAAAATCTTTGGGGGCCAGAGGAGGAAAATGTCTCCTTCTCGGTTGGGGGACTAGTCTCATCCTTCCTCCGGTAGCGAATCTCAATGCACCCGCTGTTCCAATGAGGGGCTAGCCTACAGGGCCATACCCCGAAGTCAAGGTGACTGGAGGAGGTTGAATGACCTCCGGGTTATACCAAAAAAAAAAAAAAAACGAGAGAATGATTTCTATTTTTCATATGATAAGCAATAAATGTAATCTCAAAACACTTTACTTGCTCCAAACGGGCAAGCTAGACTTGTATTTGTACGATTTATCATATTCACTACTGTTATGGACCCACATAAGGCCTATATACTTTAAGGTAAACACTATAAATAGTAGCTAAAAATCACATGTATGGATTAATCTCTCTCTATTATTATTATTATTATTATTATTATTATTATGCAATCACTCTGCACAAACACCACCTCTTTTTGGCTAAGGCCTTATTATCGTGTACAAGGATCTACTACCCCAAGATACCTAATTCATAGGTATTTAGAGAGAATAGAAGATCCTATATTGATCTACTAGTCCTTGGCTAGACTCTCTTTCAAACAACTGCATATCATTAAAAGCATAGAACTCCACACCATTGAATGCAATCGTTTTTAGGAAGCTTTACTTCAGGACATTTCGCAAGGCACTGTGTGAAGCAAAGTTGGTCGAAAACGGCTTCTCCGTTTTCAACAAAGGCAAACATGATGATTATAGCCATGAATATAATAACTGCAACTTTGTTAAAATCCATTAGCAATTTAGCACCGAAGTTTTAGACACAAAAGGATAATTATCGTTTTGTGAAGATTAGAGTTTCATGGTGCAACCTTTAATCCCATTTATAAGCTAGAGTCTTAAGGGCAGTTATAGTATACCCCAACCAAATATATACTTAAACGCAAAATAACGTTGGTTTTAAATGGAATTAATGTAAAACTGCATGTAGTGGTTGCTAGATCATTAACTATGATGATTTTAACTGTATGTTTATTTAATGGTTTGTTTAAGGGCTCACAGAAATCTACAGTATAATTTATGGGCTCAAGGTTTATTTTTCAGTTGATTACTTATTATTTGTTTGTGCGTGTTTGGATGCTTTTATTTTTAGCTTCTCTTTTTCTTATAATTAGAAGTTAAGCCAAATAGGTTTTGAAAAAACTCTTATAATGAAAAGCTCTTCATTTTATAATAAATAAATAAAAAATCAAAAGCCAAAAGCTCATAGGAGGAGTTTTTTTTTTAAAAACTCTTATCAGCTTTTCTTGAATTGTGTGTTTTTTTTAATGAAGAGCCAAAGAAATATAGAAAGAGACTTTTCTTGAAATGTGTGTTTTTAAGCTAATTTTTTTATATAATCACCAAATGACTTTTAACTTTTTTAAGCTTTTTTTTTTAGCTTTAACTTAAAAATAGCTTCTACCTTAAAAAAGAGATAATCCAAACAGGCTCTTAATATCTTGCAGGGTTTTGGTCATCTATTGCTTGTATAACTACGAAAGAGACTTCGAAGTGTTGGCATTTGTTCTATTTTCTGATGGGGAGACAAAGAATCTGAATGATTTTGGCTTCTACAGGTAGTTTATACATGAAAATTAGAGGATTTTGTCACATTTGTTGAATGTCTCACAATTTTAGGTTGTTGAATGTCTTGTTTGAAGCCACTGCACCAACGAACCTTTAGATCGTAAGAAAATGTTATGAGAGAGAAGTAGGAAATAGTTGACTAGCTAGTTTGAAACCCTCCCTCTCTTTAGTGTAAGAATCTGCACTCCTAAATTAGGAATTTAAGTAATTTAATTGTGATTTTAGAAAATAGTTTCATAATTGACTTTGTATAAATATAGAAAGATAAGAATAATTATATAGAAGGTCAAATAATGCTTAAATCGCTTTTCTGATGAAAAATGCAGATATCGGTTCTACTTCACGGTATAAATGCGTACCAATGAAGTTGTAAGAACCCGCACCGTTAATTAAGGTAATTAGTGAATTAATTATGATAATTAGGAAATGATTTCATAATTGACCTTAATAATTAAAATTGGGCTTAAATAATTATACTGAATGAGTAGAAATGCTGAAAGTCACTTTTCGGAAGAAAAGTGCAGATACCGGTTCTGCTACCCGGTATAAATGCGTACCGGAAAAGTATCCCGGAAAATTATAACGAATGCATGATAATTACTAGAATATTATGTAAGACTTGAAAAACAAGTTTCAAGTCAAAATAATGTAATCTGATGCCAGAACTGATACTGGCTATGGAAAAGCGCATACCGGAAAGGTGCTCCGAAAAATAAAATAAAAATATGACAAATCTTAGAAAAATGTCTAGGTCTAAGTTCCAAAGTTTGGGATCAAGATCTTTTTCGTTGCTATTAAGGCTAATACTGCGCATTAAGGCTTAAATGCCTATTTATACATTAGTTGCACAAATTTCTAGGGCATTGTGCAGCCACCTACGTAGGAAACTTGGGGCCATTTGATGCCACCACCTTTCTTCATCCTTCTTTGCTTGTTTTATGCAAAGTATTCACCTTTCCTTCTTAATTCACATTCTAAACACTTGGGGAGGGTGAGAGTTAACCTTGGGGCTGCATTGTGGCCATCTTTCTGAGTTCAGGGAGCTGAGTTGGCTGGGTGGTGAGGCTGAGTTTGGAGTTTGAGTGATGGTTACCTTGTTGTGGTCATTTTGAGCTTCAAAGTGTCATCTTGGGATGCAAGAACCCACCTTGGAGGTGCCATTTTCGTGCTCCTACTTGGTCTGAGTTTGAGGAGTTGTTGGAGAGCTCCTTGAGCACTGTCCATTCTGTTTTTGAGCCTTGGTGAGTTCCACATACCATGATCATGTGTTCAAATGCTTAAAGATGGAACCTTGATGCATGTATTGAGCTAAGTTAATAACTTAAGGGTGGGGTAGGTTAAACACACCTAGAAATGCATGTTCAAGTGTCTATAATCGGTTAAAAGTGGGATCTTTGGACTGGATATTCACGAAATGCAGAAACTGCATTCTTTTGTGAGATATCCGGATATTTGTCGAGCAGATATCCGGATATCAGTATCCGGATATTGATATCCGGATGTGGGATCTGGGTATCCGGATATGGCCAGTGCGATATCCGGATATGGCATATCCGGATATGTCCCTTGGGATATCCAGATATTCTGGGATTTCGCAGAACAGTAGCTGTGCTGTGTGAACAGTAAGCTATTGGGGGTTTGTGGACCCTAGATTAAGGAAGTGGAACTTCTGTAATTAATGAACTAAGTCAGAATCATATGATTAAGGGCTTATGGCTTTGCTGGAAGCCTTAAGACGTAAAACGTAAGGGAAAGGCGTAGTCTTTAAGTTGTATGCTTGAGATGCATAAATATTGATGTATTATTGGTCCATATCAGATTGTGATACTGTTGTGTTTGGACGTAAGAGAGGTTGGACTCTTGGCTTGGATAGCTAGCTTGCAAGGTAAGCTTTCGTGTCTTCGGTTTAGCCATTTTGTGGTTCTACCATGTCCCATGGGGATGTGGTTTATGCATGCTGTGTTACATGCTTTGATGTTTTGGAAATGTTGTTGAGCTATTATATGCAATGTGCTTTTATGATATGCATGTGGTGTCCACCTATACGGTAAGCCTGAGTATGTGGTACATACAAGATGGTGAGGTTGTGGGTGAGGTGCAAGCGGTGTTCCTTGTACTCATGTAGGTATAGACGTATTCCTGCATTTCTCTGGCCAGTAGATTTGATAAACACACATGGCATGATTATCTGCTGCATCGCATAGTTTTGGAACTTATATTGTAAATACTGTTTTTGAACTTATATTACACATGTAAGTGAGCTTGGGGTGGAAGATCCTTGAGGACCCCTTGTCTTACTGAGATTTCTTGTTTAGAGATCTCACCCCACGTTTGGGGACGCTTATTTCAGGATCAGGTAATGTTGAGGGCTCAGGTGGCAGGAGGCCAGAGCTGAGTTGATGTTATTATGACATGCTGACATGCTGGATGTTGACTGTTGTTTATGTTTTCTGTTAAGTTTATGTTGAGACTGTTGTTGGGCATTGTTGCCTTATTTGGTGAGCATGGGGTTTGTCTATGCCACATGGTTTTGTTATTGTCTTCCTATTTAAGTTGTAATTAAAGTATCAGGATTTTGACCCAGGCTATGTGTTGTAGTTGTAACATCCCCTAAAAGTTAGGAACTTATATAACTTATCATCAATAATATAGAAGCATGACTTTTCTTACTTATACATGTATACATACTTAGTGTGAACTTAAATTAAACTAAGGACAACTAAATCTAGGTACAATTATATGTGGGTTATATAAGTTACTTATGTAGAGTGTGAAACACTGAGCTTTGAAGGGTAGGATTGATTCGATTTATAACATATACATAGGTTACATTTACTAAGTTGTAGTTTTGGGCTAGGAATTTGTGGGGCTTGTATATGAGAAAAATTAGTGAGTCAATTGGAGAATTAGTTTTGGACCACTTTCTTTGCTAGTGCCACGGCCCAAAACCTTGTAGAAGGGACTAGTTCAGCCCAAATGAACCCTCCCATCCTCTACCCATGCGCATGGAACAATTTGGCAGCTTGTAGCAATAGTCAAACCCTCACTTGCATGCTTGACACCTAACCCTCAAGACTCCTGCATGTACGACACATGCCATCCCTTTCTTTTGTGTCCGCCACTTGTGTTCCATTCTCTCTACATGCTTGCCACTTGCCTCCACTCTCTTGCTTGTCCGCCACACGTACAGCACCTTTGAACACTTGGAAACTTCCCCTTGCATGCGTTACCTGCATCCCATCTCCCTTACATATTTGCCACATGCATTCCATTTCCCTGCATACTCGCTACTTGCTCATCCTCACCTCTTGCTTGTACGCCACTTTGCCACAAGGAGGACACTTGGAAGACCTCTTCCATGCACCGGCCAAGGACTCCCTGGTGATCCTCCCTCGAGCATGCACGCCTAATGAATTCCTTTGCCTCTGCATGCGTCGGCCTTGAAGTCCTCCTTTCCCTTAGACTGCAAAACTGATTCTTATGTCTCTATTCTTGTTAACTAAAGCTTCCAGACGCTCCATGCAGCCCATGGAAGGAGAACTTTCGGTTTGCATGTGTTGTTGTTGGCCAAGCCTTTCACGCCTCCCTTACTTCCCTCGCGACTTGTGTGCACCTTGGGAGTAATGTAGCAGATTCTGGTCTTGACCTTCAGCACACAACTCAGCCCTATTTCTTCCCTCCATCCTCTTAAATCGCAAGCTAGTAGCATTGAACTCAAAGCAAAGATTGTACCACATCAACTTTGGTCCAACTAAACCTTACCTTGCCCTCCTGCTCTAGACCGTAAGTCTCTCCTAGAAGAACACTAAGAACCAGCTCACGTTTCTCCTTCTCATCACAAGGGTGAGAGTCCAGAAGGAGAGGAACTCAGCATCTAATTTTCTTCTCTCTCCTAGTTTGACCGAGAATTCAAAGTGTAGTGAAGTGTTATGCCCCTGTCTTCTTGTTCTGCCACCCCTCCCTGAGATTTGCTGAGGAACTCCTTTTTTTGTGGATTCAGCATAAGCTAGACATCCTCCTTACTTGGTTCGGCCAGGGACCCGTCTTTAGGACCGCATTCAAGTCCTCATCTTCTCATTTTCCTTTCCTTAGTCGGATGAACCACAAACAGCAAGGAGGTGAAGTATCTTCACTGATTCCTTGTTATTTCTTCGTACATATATGTCTCTTCATACTCAATCCTTCATCCCTTCTTCCTTTACATCCTTGTCTCCTCATACTCATTTCGGTTTTTGAAAGGAGTTCAGTTTGCAGGCAGCGGAAAGATTGGATCTTTGGGAGTAGGAGTGTGTTGCATGTAGCTGAAATCGTGAACCTTGGACAGTAGGGGTGTGAGGAATTGGAACCAAAAATCGGTGACAAACTCCTTGGTTATGTGGCAAGCTATTAGTGTACAAGCATGGAGGTACCAGCGAAAATCAATCCCTTTTATTTTCCTCCTCTGTTTCGCTTTGCTTAATTGATTCAAGAAGTTAGTTTTCTGCCTTTTCTTCCTTGTTGTTCAGCCTCCAGACCCTTGCCTATTGATGCATGTAAACCTTAAGAATGAATTTTAGGAGCTTGAAATATAACTCCCTTAATGTTGATAGACCGGTCCCTGGGTCATGAAATTTGGTTAAGACTTGATTGTGTTAAAAAAGTATGTACAGCTTGCTTATGACTGTGTTCACTTAACCGTAAGCCTCATAGGAAATGTTATGCAAATAAATTGATTTTGTGCACGTAGTTTCTGGCCAAAAACCGAATTGGAATGTATAGGCTACCTTAGGACTTCGTTACTTGTTAGAAATTGATAGTATTTTGTTAAAGGAAATTTATAAGAACCTAGTAATAATGTAAATTGAACCTGTGTGCATAAGGAATTGTGGGTTTTGACAGTTGTATAAATGAATATGGGAAGCACTTGTTTAGGGCTAAGAACCAAACCCACATGTATGGAAAATTCTGGTTACGTCACTTGCTATCTATAGGTGAAACAAACTTTAAGTTGGAAAAATTAAAGTAGTGTATAAATCATGAAATCCTTTTGGAATCAAGCTTTGTATGTGTTTTAGTCTTGTGGGCTGCATGCTGTATGCATCTATGCGCACTCCAAACCGTGTAGGCAGTGTCATGTAAATGATTAGTTAGTAGTACCTGGTTGTTTTCCTAAACCTAATAGGTAATATATATACATGATAAATTAGTGGCCTCTTGTGGATGGTCATAAAAATCTGGGTACATGTATAAGGAATTTAAAGTCACGATACCTAATTAATTATGGGAGAAAAATTAAAGCAATCAAGTAAGGAGTTAATTTAGTATATGAAGCTTGGTATTTTAGTTAAAACTATTTGGCAGCGTGGAAAGTACATTTGATGTATAGTAAATAATAAAATGCAGTTTTGAATTGGTAATTGATTAATTAGGAGCAAGGAATCCTACCCTCGGGAAACACTATGTGATGTATATGGTGCCATGGAATAAATTCTGATTGGATATGTATATATATCTATTTGTTTAGGTGCACAAGATCCTAGCTCATTGGACTGCTTGATTGATATTTGGCTGTCTGATTGGTGATGTTATGATAAAAGAATGTTAAAGACTTGAGGTAAGTGTCAGGCGATATTACCTAATGTGACTATTGACTACTGGTATAAATTTGTGACATGATGCTCCATATTCCGTAAAAATATTATGTTCCATTATGATGAAAGGAAACTGCCAAAAATGTGCCGTGATGGCTATATGATTATGAGGTAAAGACGTTGTGTGGCAGCATAACGCATATGAAAAGTATATGTGCCGTGATGGCTATATGAAAGGTATATACGCATGCACCTTACATCATACCGCATTTTTACGCTTTGTGTGTGAAAACATAGCATGACATGCATATATCATGATCATATAGGCCTTGTTTTAGAATAGTTATGTACAGGACCATGTGTTTGAGCAAGCATCATATAGGCATCCCCAAGGTACCGGGGTATGGGACACTTGGCATCAGTCCGCATAGGCCCACAGTTGGAATCCACATGGAGCTCAGGTGCCAAGGGTATTTGATTCCACTGTGAAGTGCGCGCACGACGGTGCTAAAAGCGCAAAGGAAAGGCGTTATATGCGCTATATATATGAATATGATGAAAAGGAAAAAAAAAAAAGGAAAAGGAACAAGGATACGTTGAAGCGACTGTTTATGATTTTGTGCCTAGTTAATACTGTTATATTATTGGTTTTGTTGCCACACTACTGGGATTATTCTCACCCCTTGGGGCTGCTATGTTCATAAAATGGCAGGAAAAAGGAAAGCACACTTGAAGACGTGAGTGTATGGATGTCTGCTGTTGATTGGACTTTTGCTGTTGCTGTTTAATTGCTGGATGACTGTATGATCTTGTATATGTTGAGAACTTTGATGATTGATGAAGTTAATACTTGAACTCTGTTAAGTCTTTTATGAACAGTGGCTGTTTTGGAAACATTGCGAAAAGAATTTTTGAACGATTTACTAGGTGCTGAATTTTAACAGTTTACCGGTAGTTTACGGGTCATGTTTCAAGGGGCAAACGAACTCCGATTTACTATTATTTTATATGCACGCGAAGCCCCGGGAATGTACTTTCAAACTGGACAGGTTTCATTTTTATACGAAATTTGTACAAATTTTTATAAGCTTCGCCTTACAGCCTGTTTCCAGAAAACGGACAGGATTCACAAGCGTTTTACGTGTCCTGTTCCGCGGGGCTATTCACCTCCGAATCGCGCATAATTTATATGTACGCGATGCCCCGGATGTCTAGTTTTTCAGAAGCTTGGAATATTTTTTATCGCATCTAAATTCGATTTTATACAGATTTTATAAGACAGCAAGGTTTTCTGAAAAGCGTAGAAAATTCAGCAAAGGGTTTTATCAATGAAATTTTCTATGTTCGATAAACAATCTCATCTTTCTCAAATTATTTTTATGAGGATCAAACCTGGACTTTTTCAAGTCTCCAATTTAAATGTTATTTGATAAAGTTTTTAATTAACTGAGTTCTTTACCGCTGCAACTCTAATACGATTTAACAAACAACCCTCTTGGATGCATACAAGAGTGGGTGTTACACTAATCCTGTGGTTTTAGATACTCACTTGTTATTTATATATGAGGTATTTCAGTTAGTTGTCTTGCAATTTACATACAGGCAGTATTTTATGAAATTGATTAAGTAATCAAGTTGGTTAAGTTTAATGACGTCATAATTGAATTAAAGAAAAAGTTATTCCGCATTTTAATTAAGCGTGGCTTAATACGATAGTATGTTAACAATCCGGGTTAACACGAGCTGTTACATTTTATGGTATCAGAGCACTTTCTAGGGAAAAGCCTGTATGTATTGCAATAACTTAGGGTATTTCGTTGTGTGTCTACTTTGCGTTCTCTCTGACTGGTGTGTGTTATGATGATGCATATGTGACCACATGGCGTGGGCCTGATCAACTCATTCTTTGTGTAACTTGTGCAGAGTCATGGTGCCACCAAGGAGGAACCCTAGTACGAGCGAGGATCAATCGGATCCTATCCTGGCTGCATTAGCCGAGATGCAGGCGGCCCGACTAGCCAACGAGGAGGCCACGAGGTTGGCAAACCAGGCGATGCTGGACGCCATCAGAGAGGCGAACCGGCGAGCCACTGCTGAGGTTCTGGAGGAGAACCGGATGGCCAACATGACTATGATGAGGGTCATGTTGGAGGAGTTGAGGGCTGGTCCTGCTGCTGGCCAGTGTCCTCCACCACCTCCACCGCCGCCACCGCCTCCACCTCCGCCTAGTCAACAGGAGGACACCCAGAGTCAGATGGGTGAGGGCAGTCATTTGACGGGGGCTTTGCAGACCATCCCCGTATTTGCTGAGGATCGTGACGAGATCGATCGCCGGCTGAATGCTTTCCGCAAGCATAAGCCACCTTCTTTCGACGGATCTTATGATCCCATTGCTGCTGTCAGATGGCTACAGGCGTTGGACAAGATCTTCCGGATCATGCAGTGTACTGATCCGCAGAAGCTGATGTTCGCCACTTACATGCTGGAGGGCGAGGCCCATGAGTGGTGGACCAACATTTCTCACATCTACGAGATGCAGGGCCGTCTGATGACGTGGCCGTTCTTCGAGGAGTGTTTTCTGGGGCAGTACTTTCCTTATGACTCTCAGGAAAGGAAACAGGGAGAGTTTGACCGTTTGGTGCAGGGCTCGTTGTCTGTCGACGAGTACCTGGCTAAGTTTAATGAGTTGGTTAAGTTTGCTCATTTCCGCATGGCGAGACCGACTCCTGTTTTTCTTGCTGCTAAGTTCCGGAGGGGACTTAATGAGGACATTGCCGGACATCTTGCTGGTTCTGCTTCGAGAGACTTCGGAGCTTTGGTACAGCAGTGCCGTGACATTGAGGACTATTGCCGTGCGAGTCAGGCAAAGAAGGCCAAGATTGAGGTGCCACAGGGTACCGGCGGTTCCGCTCCCTGGAGGGACAGGAAGTTTGCAAACAAGGGCAAGGGCAAACAGTTGGCGGCTAAGCAAGCGCCAAATCAATTTAAAAGGACTTCTACTCAGGGAAACACAGTGAGACCTCCTGCTCCCAGATGCTCGGGATGCGGGAAGTCACACTTTGGGCCGTGTTCTACCGGTCAGTTGATCTGCTTCCAGTGTGGCAAGGAGGGCCACTATTCCAGAGATTGCCCGACGGCGAGAGTTGCTGCAGTGCAGGCTGTGCCATTGCAGATGGTTCCTACTGGGGCACCAGCCGTGCCACCTACTACGGGGCGTGTGTATACACTTGATCGTCAGCAGTCGGATAGAGCTCCGAACCTGGTCAGAGGTACTGTTACCATTGGTGGTTCAGCTGTTGATGTGCTTTTTGATTCCAGGGCAACGCACTCTTTTGTTGCTACCCCTATTGCTGTGGGGCTTGAGTTGCCCAGTTATGTGCTTTCTCCACCGATGCTGGTGACCACCGCCACCGGAGAAAAATGTTTGACCTCCACTGTTCATCGCGATGTAGCATTTCAGTGGGATGGCCGTGATTTCTCGGTAGATCTGATAGGATTGCCGATGGCCAACCTGGAGATTATTCTGGGCATGGATTGGTTGTCCAGAAACTGTGCATTGATTGATTGTTGTGCCAAGAGAGTGGTGATGTCTCCGGGTGGGTCCACAGCCAGTACCTCACCATTCATTTCAGTCCTGCAGGCGAGGAGGGCCTTGAGAGCAGGGGCATTTGGCTATGTCATGTTGGGAGGTTTGGTGAGTGGGACACAGGAGGATATCACTGGCATTCCTGTGGTGAGGGAATTCCTCGAGGTGTTCCCCGAGGAGATTCCTGAGTTTCCACCGCAGAGGGAGATAGAGTTCTCCATAGACTTATTGCCTGGTGTGGGGCCTATATCGTTGGCTCCATACCGGATGTCGCCACCAGAGTTGGCAGAGCTGAAGAAGCATATCGAGGAGCTTTCAGCGAAAGATTTCATACGGCCGAGTGTGTCTCCCTGGGGAGCACCGGTCATTTTTGTGAAAAAGAAAGATGGGACCATGCGGTTGTGCACCGACTACAGGCAGTTGAACAAGGTGACAATCAAGAACAAGTATCCTCTTCCACGCATTGATGATTTGCTGGATCAGCTCAGGGGTGCTTGCGTATATTCCAAGATTGACCTCCGGTCCGGTTACCATCAGATACGGGTAAAGCCGGAGGATGTCCCAAAGACAGCGTTTCGCTCGAGGTACGGGCATTATGAGTACTTGGTGATTCCGTTTGGACTCACAAATGCACCCGCAGTGTTCATGGACTACATGAACAGGATTTTCCAGCCGTACCTGGATCAGTTTGTGATCGTCTTCATTGACGACATCTTAATTTACTCCAAGACGGAGGAGGAGCATGCTGAGCACTTGAAGATTGTTTTGCAAGTGTTGAAAGAGAAAAAGCTATATGCTAAGCCGTCAAAATGTGAGTTTTGGCTCAAGGCGGTGAAATTTCTGGGTCATGTGATTTCTGCTAATGGAGTTGCAGTTGATTCTAACAAGATTGAGGTCGTGATGGATTGGGAGAGGCCCAAGACGGTTACAGAAGTGAGAAGCTTCTTGGGTTTGGCAGGGTACTACAGGAGGTTCATAGAGGGATTTCCAAGATGGTACTACCGATGACTCGCTTTACCCGAAAGGAGACTCCATTCGTGTGGACACATGAGTGTGAGGAGTGCTTCCAGGAGTTGAAGGAGAGACTGACTACTGCTCCTGTGTTAGTCATTCCTGATCCTGCGGAACAGTTTGAGTTATACTGCGATGCCTCTGGTAAAGGACTAGGCTGTGTGTTGATGCAGAAAGGGAAAGCTGTTGCCTATGCTTCAAGACAGTTGAAACCTCATGAGGAGAACTACCCGACTCACGACTTGGAGTTGGCAGCCATTGTTTTTGCTTTCAAGATTTGGAGGCATTACCTGTTTGGCATGAAGTTTGCTGTATTCAGTGATCACAAAAGCCTGAAGTATCTGTTTGACCAGAAGGAGTTGAACATGAGACAGCGAAGATGGATGGAGTTCTTGAAGGACTACGACTTTGAGTTGAGGTACCATCCTGGCAAGGCCAATGTGGTAGCCGATGCTTTGAGTCGGAAATCCGTGAGCTTATCCAGCTTGATGATGAGCGACTACGAGGTGATCGAAAAGTTCAGAGACTTGAGAGTGAACTCCTTGTTTAGGGGCGCACTGCTCGAAATGGAAACAGCAGAAGTGATTAATGAGCTGATGGAAAAGATTAAAGAGGCGCAAGTGCAAAGAGAGTGCCTTGATTATGTGAAGAACCAGGACAGTGTGTCTTGGAACGAGGATGGATTGCTGTTGTTCCAGAAGAGGATTGTTATTCCTCGAGGGCCATTGACCGAAGAGGTTATGGCAGAGGCTCATAAGGGCCGGTTTACTATCCACCCTGGTGCCACGAAAATGTACCAGGACTTAAAGAGAAATTTTTGGTGGCCGGGCATGAAGAAGGACATAGCGGTCTACGTGTCCAAGTGCCTTATTTGTCAGAAAGTGAAAATTGAGCACCAGAAACCGTTTGGTAAACTTCAACCTCTTGAAATTCCACAGTGGAAGTGGGAGAGTATTTCCATGGACTTCGTGGTGGGATTGCCCAAAACTCAGACTGGTTGTGACTCTATCTGGGTCATTGTGGACAGATTGACCAAGTCTGCCCATTTTCTTCCAGTGAAGGTGAGCTTCACTACAGAGCAGTTGGCCAAACTATATGTCCGTGAGATTGTGAGGCTTCACGGGGTGCCCGAGAGTATCATCAGTGATAGGGACCCGAAGTTCACATCTCGGTTCTAGGAGGCGCTGCAGGAGGCTTTTGGTACGCAGTTGAAATTGAGTACCGCCTACCACCCTCAGACTGACGGTCAGACTGAGCGGACCATCCAGACATTGGAGGACATGTTGAGAGCTTGTACGTTGGAGCAGGGCTCTGCATGGGATAGGTACCTTCCGTTGGTAGAATTCTCGTATAACAACAGTTTTCATACTAGTCTGGGCATGGCACCCTACGAGGCGCTGTATGGTAGGAGGTGTCGGACTCCTACCTGCTGGTCTGAGGTTGGAGATGAAGAGCTTTTTGGTTTGGACTTTGTCCAAGATACTACCCAGCAGATCCAGATGATCAGGGAAAAGTTGAAGCAGGCACAGAATCGCCAGAAAAACTACTATGATGTCAAGCATCGACCACTGGAGTTCAGTGAGGGTGAGCACGTGTTTGTGAAACTTTCACCTGTCACCGGTGTTGGACGGGCACTCGGAGTGAGGAAGTTGAGCCCTCGGTTCATTGGGCCCTACCAGATCCTTGGTAGAGTAGGACCTGTTGCCTATCGACTTGCCTTACCTCCGAACCTAGCCAACATCCACGACGTGTTTCACATGTCTCAGCTTTGGAGGTACATAGCAGATCCTTCGCACGTGGTGCAACCGGATGATGTGGAGGTTCGGGAGAACCTAAAGACTCCCGTCGGACCACTCAAGATTCTCGATCGAGGCGAGAAACAGCTTAGAAGCAAGATCATTCCGATGGTCAAGGTGCAGTGGATTGGGCGTAGTCCCGAGGAGTGCACATGGGAGCGAGAGGATGAGCTTCTTCGGCAGTATCCCGACTTTCAAGACAGGTATGTTTCTGATTTTGAGGACAAAATCCTTAAAAAGGTGGGGTGAATGTAAGAACCCGCACCGTTAATTAAGGTAATTAGTGAATTAATTATGATAATTAGGAAATGATTTCATAATTGACCTTAATAATTAATATTGGGCTTAAATAATTATACTGAATGAGTAGAAATGCTGAAAGTCACTTTTCGGAAGAAAAGCGCAGATACCGGTTCTGCTACCCGGTATAAATGCGTACCGGGAAAGTATCTCGGAAAATTATAACGAATGCATGATAATTACTAGAATATTATGTAAGACTTGCAAAACAAGTTTCAAGTCAAAATAATGTAATCTGATGCCAGAACTGATACTGGCTATGGAAAAGCGCGTACCGGAAAGGTGCTCCGAAAAATAAAATAAAAATATGACAAATCTTAGAAAAATATCTAGTCTAAGTTCCAAAGTTTGGGATCAAGATCTTTTGCTTTGCTATTAAGGCTAATACTGCGCATTAAGGCTTAAATGCCTATTTATACATTAGTTGCACAAATTTCTAGGGCATTGTGCAGCCACCTACGTAGGAAACTTGGGGCCATTTGCTGCCACCACCTTTCTTCATCCTTCTTTGCTTGTTTTATGCAAAGTATTCACCTTTCCTTCTTAATTCACATTCTAAACACTTGGGGAGGGTGAGAGTTAACCTTGGGGCTGCATTGTGGCCATCTTTCTGAGTTCAGGGAGCTGAGTTGGTTGGGTGGTGAGGCTGAGTTTGGAGTTTGAGTGATGGTTACCTTGTTGTGGTCATTTTGAGCTTCAAAGTGTCATCTTGGGATGCAAGAACCCACCTTGGAGGTGCCATTTTCGTGCTCCTACTTGGTCTGAGTTTGAGGAGTTGTTGGAGAGCTCCTTGAGCACTGTCCATTCTGTTTTTGAGCCTTGGTGAGTTCCACATACCATGATCATGTGTTCAAATGCTTAAAGATGGAACCTTGATGCATGTATTGAGCTAAGTTAATAACTTAAGGGTGGGGTAGGTTAAACACACCTAGAAATGCATGTTCAAGTGTCTATAATCGGTTAAAAGTGGGATCTTTGGACTGGATATTCACGAAATGCAGAAACTGCATTCTGTCGTGAGATATCCGGATATTTATCGAGCAGATATCCGGATATCAGTATCCGGATATGGTATCCGGATATTGATATCCGGATGTGGGATCTGGGTATCCGGATATGGTATATCCGGATATGGCCAGTGCGATATCCGGATATGGCATATCCGGATATGTCCCTTGGGATATCCGGATATTCTGGGATTTCGCAGAACAGTAGCTGTGCTGTGTGAACAGTAAGCTATTGGGGGTTTGTGGACCCTAGATTAAGGAAGTGGAACTTCTGTAATTAATGAACTAAGTCAGAATCATATGATTAACGGCTTATGGCTTTGCTGGAAGCCTTAAGATGTAAAACGTAAGGGAAAGGCGTAGTCTTTAAGTTGTATGTTTGTGATGCATAAATATTGATGTATTATTGGTCCATATCAGATTGTGATACTGCTGTGTTTGGACGTAAGAGAGGTTGGACTCTTGGCTTGGATAGCTAGCTTGCAAGGTAAGCTTTCGTGTCCTCGGTTTAGCCATTTTGTGGTTCCACCATGTCCCATGGGGATGTGGTTTATGCATGTTGTGTTACATGCTTAGACGTTTTGGAAATGCTGTTGAGCTATTATATGCAATGTGCTTTTATGATATGCATGTGGTGTCCACCTATACGGTAAGCCTGAGTATGTGGTACATACAAGATGGTGAGGCTGTGGGTGAGGTGCAAGCGGTGTTCCTTGTACTCATGTAGGTATAGACGTATTCCTGCATTTCTCTGGCCAGTAGATTTGATAAACACACATGGCATGATTATCTGCTGCATCGCATAGTTTTGGAACTTATATTGTAAATACTGTTTTTGAACTTATATTACACATGTAAGTGAGCTTGGGGTGGAAGATCCTTGAGGACCCCTTGTCTTACTGAGATTTCTTGTTTAGAGATCTCACCCCACGTTTGGGGACGCTTATTTCAGGATCAGGTAATGTTGAGGGCTCAGGTGGCAGGAGGCCAGAGCTGAGTTGATGTTATTATGACATGCTGACATGCTGGATGTTGACTGTTGTTTATGTTTTCTGTTAAGTTTATGTTGAGACTGTTGTTGGGCATTGTTGTCTTATTTGGTGAGCATAGGGTTTGTCTATGCCACATGGTTTTGTTATTGTCTTCCTATTTAAGTTGTAATTAAAGTATCAGGATTTTGACCCAGGCTATGTGTTGTAGTCCTGTGGTTTTAGATACTCACTTGTTATTTATATATGAGGTATTTCAGTTAGTTGTCTTGCAATTTACATACATGCAGTATTTTATGAAATTGATTAAGTAATCAAGTTGGTTAAGTTTAATGACGTCATAATTGAATTAAAGAAAAAGTTATTCCGCATTTTAATTAAGCGTGGCTTAATACGATAGTATGTTAACAATCCGGGTTAACACGAGCTGTTACAGAAGTACTCCGAAAAATTATAATAAAAATACGAATATTCTTAGAAAAATGTTTAGGTCAAGTATACCAAGTTTGGTGTAAATATAATATGCAGTGATGTCATTACTAATACCATGTATGTATAAAATGCATACCGGTGAAGTGTCTCGAAAATATGATAATTCCTAGAAAAATTCTAGCTTCAGAATATAAATTTTGGTAGAAAAATGACTAGTGAAGCTATTAGAACTAATACTATTGACTCGTGGGTACATTTATATAAATATCCACTTACACAAAGCCCTAGGTCAGTTTTTAGACCCCAAGGCTGATCCCCATGGCTGCCACCTCTTATTCTTTATGAAGACTTGAGCTTTTTGCATGGAACCTAGCCAAGAAGCCACCTTTCACCATATTTCTCTATGCTTATGCCACTGAACCATCATCATTCCTTGTAAAACTTGAGTCTTGTGAGTGAAAAACCATGTCTTGAGAGTTTGAGATTCTATTTGCATGAAAGGAAGGGCTAACCACTTGAGTTCTTAGAGTGTGAACCATGATGACACTCTAGGAAGCTCCAAAAACCAAACTTTGTGAAGAAAGAACCTACCTTTGAGTGTGATTTTCGTGCAACACTAAGTCAGTAGCTTGGAGCATCTTCAAAGTCCTCAAAGCTTTCCCACTTTTATGTTTTCAAAGGTCTTTGGGTAACTGTAAACCATTCCCCTTGTATTTTCTTGAAAATGACTTAGTTTGTGAAGTAAAAAGGGGAAACCTTGGGGATTCTTGTAGAATATGGTGTATTTATGTTTAATCATGTGGTTTGAACTTCTATTTGATGAGAAATTGGACCTTGGACCCTTGGAAGCCATGGAACCTGCGGATTATGTAGAGAAATCTGCAATTTTCATGTTCTGTCCGCATGGTAATCGATTACCCGCTGCATGGTAATCGATTACCATGTGGAGTAATTGATTACCCTGTTTATGGTAATCGATTACCTTGTGGAGTAGTCGATTACCCCCTGTATGATAACCGATTATCCCCTGTTAGAAAGACCATAAACCAGTTCTCATACGTAGGAAAACCCCAATTAGGGTATGATACCCTAGGAGTCAGTGCTAGTGCTGAAAGTATAAATGCAAATAATAGTGAGGGTTAATATGCTATAATTATGGTTTAGGGGGGATTTGAGTCACTAAATGAAAAAGAAAAATTGTTCAATGGATAAGAAATTTGGGATTCTTAATATTAATAATGTTTCGATATAAAACAGATTGCAATTGGAGGATTATGTGACTATTGGTGTACCTGTGTATATCGAGCCTTTGAATAGGGATTTTGGCATTGCAGGTAAGCTTTCATATCCTCTATTTTACCCATTGATGGTTCCACCAACCTCATGGAGGGATGATTTATATGCATGATGTGTTTTTTGAAAATATATATGTTTATATGATGAATATTGAATATTTTGTTGAACTGGATTATTATATAGTGCATTTGCATATGTATATGTATGTGGGGTATTCCACACAAGACGGTAATCCCTAAGCATGTCGGGCCACATGCAAGATGGTAATTTCGTGTGTGAGGTACATGGTGGACTCCTTGTACTGTGGGTTGTAGACGTACGTAATGCCTACATTTTATTCTCTGGCCATTAAAGATGCATACACACATGACATGGACATATGCTGCATTGCACAGATTTATGCTATTATACTATTGTTGTCATTTTGAACTTATATTGCATATGTAAGTGAGATTGGGGTGGAGAGATCCTTGAGGACTCCTTATCTTACTGAGATTTCTTGTTAGAGATCTCTGAAAGTAAACTGGCCTTGAAGGCCGATGCATGTGAGAGGGAAAAACAAAAAATTTTCCTCGCAAAAGACACATGCATATAGTGATTCATGCTTTAAGATAGCATGATGTTACCTTGTTTACGGCCTGATCGTCAGGGAGATCACTTGTCAGGTCTGAAGGGTTCAAACCCTCTAACGTTGATCCGCACCACCCTTCGTCAATGATGCAAGAACACCTTCTTGCAAGCCACCAGATGATCACCACAGTGAGGCTTGCTATGCGCTCAATTGGTGAAGGTGGAGGCTAGGTTTAGTGTTTAGAAAAGTGAAGTCTTCAACATGAAAACTCCATTTGAGAATGGAGCACAAGATGAGGAGAATAGGCTAGGTTTTTGTGAAAACCCTAAGGAAGAGAACATAGGTCCCTTTGTGCGCATCATTGGTCACTTAGTAGGAAAGAATGAGAAGATTTTCTTACTTGAAAATCTCACCAAATCTGCGCATGGTTGGAGGGAATCAAGGGTTTGTTTGCAATTCAAAATTGCTAACTACCTTTCATTTGAATCCTTATTAGATTAGGTCATTATCCTTTCAAGATTCTGACCTAATGTTCATCACATGACCAGCCATTTCATGCGCCTCAATCAGTCCCATTTTGAGTCCAGATACGTTGAGTAGTTGCATTCAAATTTGAATCAACTAACTCACTGATTCTCTTAACCAACCAAATCAGAATTGTAGCACATTTAGTTGACAAAATGACACTCACTTTGCATCCAAATTTGCGCACAACTTCCTCATTGGATAAGATCAAATATCTTTTCTTGATGCAGGGATTTGTTCCAACAAGATCTCATCTTATCCTTTTGTTATGAAACAACTTTTCATAGCCAATTCAAATTCGAATTCAAACACTTGGTTTCGAATTCAAATTATATCGATCTCATGCTTGGCATATGTAAGAACCCGCACCGTTAATTAAGGTAATTAATGAATTACTTATGATAATTAGGAAATAATTCCATAATTGACACTAATAATTATTATGAGGCTTTAATAATTATAATTAGTGGGTAAGAATGCTGAAAGTCGCTTTTTGGAAGAAAAGTGCAGATACTGGTTATGCTACCCGGTATAAATGCGTACCGCAAAAGTATCCCGAAAAATTATAACGAATGCATGATAATTACTAGAATATTATGTAGGACTTATAAAACGAGTTTCAAGTTAAAATAATGTGATTTGATGCCAGAACTGATACTGGCTATGGAAAAACGCGTACCGGAAAGGTGCTCCGAAAAATAAAATAAAAATATGAAAAATCTTAGAAAAATGGGTAGTCTAGATTCCAAAGTTTGGGAGCAATATCTTTTGCGTTGCTATTAAGGGTAATACTGCGCGCTTAGTGGCCTTTGGGCTATAAATACTACCACTAAGGGCACAAAACCCTAGGCAGTAACATTCCTTACGTGAAGTGTGGCCTGTGTGCTGATGAACACTGCTCCGTTGCTCCATTCTTCCACCTTGTGAGCCTTGTAACCATTCCTTTCTTGCTCTTCGTAGTTTCATCATCATAAACACCTAGAGGTAGTGTGCTTGTGTTGCTGAGGGTGAGGAGTGACCTTGGGGGAGAGTATCCAGCCACAGTGAGTTGGTGTTGGGGCTGAGTTCTTGGTGTGAAGATAGTGGAAGTCATGATCATGGCATTCTAAGGTCCAAGAAGCCACCTTTGTGGAGAAAGAACCAACCTTGATATTTCATTTTCGTTCTGGACCAAAGTCAGAACTTGAGAGGTCTATTTGGGAGCTCCAAGAGCCATTGTTGCTCTGTTTTAAGATTTGGTAAGTTATATCAAGCTTTGAACATGTGTTTAGATGCTTAAAAATGGAACCTTGATGCATGTATGTAACTAAGTTGATAACTTAAGGGTGGGGAAGGTTAAACACACCTAGAAATACATGTTTTAGTGCATATAATCGGTTAAAAGTTGGATCTTTGCAATGGATATTCACGAAATGCAAAAACTGCATTCTCTCGAGAGATATCCGGATATTTGTCGAACAAATATCCGGATATTAATATCTGGATATGGTATCCGGATATTCATATCCGGATGTGGGATCTGGATATCCGGATATGGTATATCCGGATATGGTCAGTGTGATATCCGGATATTGCATATCCGGATATGTCCTTTGCATATCTGGATATTCTGGGATTTCGCAGAACAGTAGCTGTGCTGTGTGAACAGTAGGCTATTGGGGGTTTGTGGATCCTAGATTAAGGAAGTTGAACTTCTGTGATTAATGAACTAAGTCAGAATCACATGTTGGAAGCATTAAGACGTAAAACGTAAAGGAAAGACGTAGTCTTTAAGTTGTATGCTTGTATTGCATAATTAATGATACATTATTGATCCATAACAAATTGTGATACTGCTGTGTTTGGACTTGAGAGTGGTTAGACTCTTTGCTTGGATAGATAGCTTGCAAGGTAAGCTTTCGTGTCCTCGGTTTAGCCACGTTGTGGTTCCACCATGTCCCATGGGGATGTGGTTTATGCATGCTGTGTTACATGCTTTGATGTTTTGGAAATGTTGTTGAGCTATTATATGCAATGTGCTTTTATGATGTGCATGTGATGTCCACCTATATGGTAAGCCTGAGTATGTGGTACATACAAGATGGTGAGGCTGTGGGTGAGGTGCAAGCGGTGTTCCTTGTACTAATGTGGGTATAGACGTATTCCTGCATTTCTCTGGCCAGTAGATTGTATAAACACACATGGCATGAATATCTGTTGCACTGCATAGTTTTGGAACTAATATTGTATATACTGTTTTTGAACTTATATTGCACATGTAAGTGAGCTTGGGGTGGAAGATCCTTGAGGACCCCTTGTCTTACTGAGATTTCTTGTTTAGAGATCTCACCCCACGTTTGGGGACGCTTATTTCAGGATCATGTAATGTTGAGGGCTCAGGTGGCAGGAGGCCAGAGTTGAGTTAGACTTATCTGTGTTATGCTGACATGTTGGATGCTGATTATTTGACTGCTGTTTATGTTTTCAGTTAATGTTATGTTGAGACTATCATTGGGCATTGT
>JAVKPL010012093.1:0-58790 GCA_032173675.1 Gastrolobium villosum | reverse complement strand
GCCATTTAGGAAAAAGCAGCCCCGAAGGGGTGAGAATGATCCCAGTAGTGTGGCAACAAAACCAATAATATAACAGTATTAACTAGGCACAAAATCATAAACAGTCACTTCAACATATCCTTGTTCCTTTTCCTTTTTTTTTCCTTTTCATCATATACATATATATTGTGTATATAACGCCTTTCCTTTGCGCTTTTAGCACCGTCGTGCGCGCACTTCACAGTGGATATCATATACACATGGCACCTGAGCTCGGTGGATTCCAACTGTGGGCCTATGCGGACTGATGCCAAGTGTCCCATACCCTGGTACCTTAGGGATGCCTATATGATGCTTGCTCAAACACATGGTCCTGTACATAACTATTCTAAAAAGCAAGGCCTATATGATCTTGGTATATGCATGCCATGCTATGCTTTCACACAAAGCGTAAAAATAAATGCGGTATGATGTAAGGTGCATGCTTATATACTTGTCATATATGTTATGCTGCCACATAACATCTTTACCTCATAATCATATAGCCATCACGGCACATTCTTGGCAGTTTTCTTTCATCATAAGGAACATAATACTTTTACGGAGTATGGAGCATCATGTCACAACTTTATACCAGTAGTCAATAGTCACATTAGGTAATATCGCCTGACACTTACCTTGCGTGCCTTAAATAATACCAAACAACAGCAAAACATCTCACTTCTTAAGCGCACCTAAATCAATTACAACCAATCATTTACAGCGGAGATTTACAGCAGAAACAGTGAGCATACAGCAGCGTTTTACAGCAGAAAACAGTGATGTTTGTTCTTAAAACAGTGAGCAGAAAACAGTCGAGTTGTTCTTTAAAACAGTGAGCAGAAAACAGTGACGTTTTCCTTAAAAGCAGTGGGAGAAACAGTGACGTTTTACAGCAGGAAAACAGTAGCACCTTACAGCAGCAAACAGTGACCATTTTCAAACAGAAACAGTGACATCTTGAACCTCAAAACAGTGGCAGAACAGTGGCATCAAACAGTGGCAGAAACAGTGGTATTTGAACGTTAAAACAGTGACATAAGTAGTGGTATTTGCATATCAAAACAGTGGCATGAATGGTAGCATTTGATCATCAAAACAGTGACACAAGTAGTGATTTTTTGAACATTAAAACAGTGGCATAAATAGTGGTTTTTGTGACATTAAAAGAGTGGCATAAATAGTGATTTTTGAACATCAAAACAGTGGTATAACTAGTGATTTTTGATCATCAAAACAGTGGCATAATTAGGAGTATTTGAACACCAATACAGTGGCATAAAGAGTAGTGTTTGGACATCAAGATGGTGATCATTTTATGCAGAAACAGTGGCACATTAAGTACTAAAACAGTGAGCACTTTTTTGTGCAGAAACAGTGGCATGTGAGGCACTAAAACAGTGGCATGTGAGGCACTAAAATAGTGAGCATTTTGTGCAGAAACAGTGGCATGTTTATCCTCAAAACAGTGGCACATTCATAGGGAAACAGTGGCATTAACTCAAGCATAACCATGAGACTTTCATTCCATAACTTAAGCATACAAGTCATCATCAAATAGCTCCATCCTTATACCTTCACCATGCTCAATCAAGAATCCAAAACAAAACAGAATCAAGGAGACATCTCATGCACACACATGGTTACACACAATGAAAGGAGTCTAAGTTCTAAGCTTACCTCTTGTAGCACACACTTCTTGGTCAAGGATCACACACCACACCTTCTATCTTTACAAAATAACAAGTTCACCCTTCCTATGAGATGGCTTGTGCGCATACAATGGTGAGGAGAACACTTTGGACAGCTTCCAAGGGTGAAAAACTAGGCTGGACAGTGAGGGAAAAGAGAAGAAAAGCTTGCACTACTCTTGGTGTAAAGGCCACGGTTTGGGAGATGTGAGGGAGATGAGTTACCAAAGTCTTCTTTCTCCTAAAGCTCCTACAATGCTCGGCTAGGGATGTGAGGGGAAAGGGGAAGAAGGTTGGCTGAATGTGCAAAGTGAGGACAGCCCTCTTGTGCGCACAAAATAAAGAGGAGGGAGGAGAGGTTGGAATGATGAAGCATCATGGAAATTTCTGATTTCTTGTGGAAGTGGGGCTGCAAGTTTGGTCAAAACAAGTAAGGAGCTTGCTTCTTGCACACTCTAGGCGCATGCAAGGAGGTGAGGTGGGTGGTTGTCATCATGTGCACATGCAAGGGTGATCTCTTGGTCAACACTCTATGCAGATTTTGTGTCATAAAAATCTGATTTTGGAACTTCCCTTATGCGCCCATGATGAGGAGTGTGCAGCCCAAAAGAATGCTAAGGAGTACAAGTGTCTTCCATGCAAAGAAGTTGAAGTCAAATGGTGCACATGCTAGGAGTGAGGTGGCGGTCATGCAAGGCTGAATTGGAAGATTTTCCTAAGGCTTATCTACTTCTTATGCGCATGAATGAGTGGGAAAGGATACCTCTTGCCATGTGGAAGTTCCTTGATACACAAGACAACCTTGTAGGACAAGGCTTTAAGGGAGATAAGAGTGGATACACATTGGGCTGAACTAGATGGATCCAAGAACCTCTTTGGGCCATCGGCCAACACATACAAGGATCCAACAAGACAAGTTTAAAGATGACAAGTCCACACACTAGCCCACTTCCCAAGCCCTTTAAACACCAAAGCCTTATAACACACAATCAAATTACTCATATGATAAAAATTCACATGTCTACATATGTACCCTCCTATGATTTAATTTAAATACTTCACTAACTTACCTAAGCCTCATCCAAGGGTAAAGGCCATGTAATTTCGCAAGCCATCAAACATACACATGCATCTATATCATTATAACACTTATGTATTTTACTAATTATGTGGGATGTTACACATACCTCTCATGTCTGCCTTTAATATCATACAGCTCCTTGAGATGCATGATAATAGAGGGGGCATCCATATGCTCGTGCTGTTTACGCAGTTCAGGCGACATGGATGCCAGCATAATGCAACAAGCCAACACATTATCATCCATGTGTCGCTTGTGGGTTTCGAAATCAAATTCCGTGAACCCATCTTCCCCTTCCTTAGGCGCAATAGGCAAAGCAGTGTCAAGGACATAAGCTATCTTTTCGGTCTTAAGAACAATTCTTAAGTTCCGATACCAGTCCATAAAATTTGAACCGGTCAGTTCATTCGTATCGAGAATTGAATGCAGTGACAGTTGATTAGTCATACTAAAAGTTGAAAAGATGTAAATATGGTTTTAGTTAATATACAGTTATGTAGTTAAAAGCAAATTATTAAAGACTTGAAATAATTTGCCCCTCCCACTATTTTATCTAAGTCAATGACCCTTACCTTAAATAATGGGTTGATCTTTATCAACAGTATCTCATACCCTCTCTTAACATTAGGTTGACAACTCTTTGTCACTTTGGGGTGCATCTCATGCAACCAACCTAGCACCATTACCCTAAGCACATAAGCCTGGTTGTGCCTGCAACTTATGTCTTAGTTAAGCATTAAACCAGCACTCTAAGTGTCTTACACTTCGAACACTACTCTAGCTCAACGAAAAAGTGGGTCCCAACTGAGTTGTGGAGCACCACTATGTAGAAGAGTTTTGAGTAGCATTGGTGGTGGGAGGTAATCATATGCTTAATTATTTATTCTTTTAAGGGTTCCTTTTATCTTGGGGTTAATTAGGTCCCATCAAACGCATATTGTAAGTTATCATGCTAGTCGTTACCTATGTCAAACATCTATCGGTATACACTAGTCGCTATTGGACAAACATAATAACCATACAAAACGCGATTTGCCCAATTCATGCATACTAGACATTCTAATCATACATGCATATAAACAGTTTATATTGAGATAGCCATGGTGCTCGCGCTTTTGTCCTTTTGCTTCTTTAAGCAACGGCCGCTTGTCGTCTATACGCTACTAGCCTATTTCTCTAATTACAAATAATTAAAGAAACTCCATAACATCTTTGGAGGGACAAAATTACAAAATTTAAATTACAAATACACTTGTAAATTAAAAGGCGCGATTACACATTAATTTAAAATTCAAAATTCAAATCCGGGCACCATGACCATCCCCTTCCTGTTTGTACCTCAAAAGTTCAAAACTTGCAAACACAAACATTATATTATCACATAACATTTTCACATGTATTTTGACATTTAACATTTAAACATTAAAATAACATCAAGATTCATAATCTTAGATCTCTCATTGGCCGAATTTAAAAAACAATTTTAATTCAAATTTTGTTAATTCTTTCTTAAAGAAAACAAAATTAAACCATGCATGTAGCCATAAACTCCTTCATGGCCGAATCATATAGGTGACTATATGATAAATTTTGTCACAAAATTTCATGCATATAAACATGACACAATTCATGGAGAAAAATAAGAAATCATTCAAGGTACTCTTAGTACCCTCCATGGCCGAATCTACCCTTTCACAAAGGGTGTTCCTTTTAAAACTTTCATAAAGAAAAAGAAACTAAACCATGATGCATAATGTTTTATGAACACAGAATCAAATTTACATGTTCATAAAAACAAAAACTTTAACACTTTAAAGGATTTGTGATTCAAAATCCATATGCAGAATTTAAACTTTAACCCTTTAAAGATTTTTGACAGTGAAAAACTCCTTTCACAAACAAGGTACCATCACCAGTCGATGGTAAAGCAACCGGGCTCTGATACCACTTGAAAGTAAACTGGCCTTTGAAGGCCGATGCATGTAAGGTGTAAAACAAAAATTTTACAGCGGAACATACAAGCACACATAGGTTCATGCTTTAAGACAGCATGATGTTACCTTATTTTTGGCCTGATCAGTCAGGGAGATCAGATGTTAGGCTTGAAGGGTTCAAACCCTCTAATGGTGATCCACATCACCGTTCGTCAATGATGCAAGAACCCTTTCTTGAAAGCCACCAGATGAACACCACAGTGAGGCTTGCTATGCGCACAAGTGGTGAAGGTGGAGGCTAGGTATTCTGTTTGAAAAGGTGTAGTGAACTACCCTACAGAATGGTGCATAGATGGAGGAGAGTTGGCTAGGTTTTCATCAAAACCCTAAGTTGAGGAACAAGTGTTATGCGCACAACTTGGAGAGGATGAGAGATTTAAATCATTCAAAATGAAAACCAACTTTCAAACTCTTTTGAAATTTGCGCATGGAACAGGGAGGATAAGGTGGAGCTGTTGCAAAACCAATTTTGCCAACACCCTCCAATCTTATCCACATGAAATTAAGTTCAAAATAATTTAAACTTAAATTCATAAACTATCATATAGTATACTTTTCATGCGCATAATTCAGCCCTAGAAGGGGTCCAAATATATTGAGTAGTTGCATTCAAAATTTGAATCAACTCACCCACTGATTCCCTCAACCACCAAATCTGAATGGAGCTTTGTTTTAAGTGATAAGATGACATCCTTATCACTTAAACTTGCGCACCAAACAGCCCAAGGAAGTGCTCCAAAGATGCTTCTTGATCCAAGGAATATGCTCCAATAAGATCCTGTCTTATCCTTTTGTTATGAAACAACTTTTCAAAGCCAATTCAAATTCGAATTCAAACACTTGAATTCAAGTGTTCAAACATTCAAATTCAAAATTCAAAATTCAAAATTTCAAATTTCAAATTTCAAAATTCGAATTTCAAAATTCAAATTCCAAATTCAAATTTCAAATTTCAAATTCAAATTTCAAATTCAAAATTCGAATTTCGAAATTCAAATTCCAAATTCAAATTTCAAAATTCCAATTTCAAATTCAAAATTCGAAATTCAAATATTTGATTATTAATTTAACTAATTAAATTAATTAGCAATGGCTTGGACTATCCAAGCCCATTACTAAGCTCCATGCACCACCCACCCATTTAGGTGGGCTTCCAAACAGCTTCTTGGGCTAACAACCATTATTAGGCCCAATACCTTTAAAGCTAGTCCATCATGACTACAAGGTGTTAGTGTGTGACCCATTAGGTCCAACTTAGCTTCTGACATAATTGGGCTTGGGCCCAACAAGCCCACAACCCAATTAATGACAACACAGAGCACTAGCAATGCTTTGTTGCCCCAAAACTAGTCAGATTAATGACTTGATCATCCTATTGCACATATTTGGTTACCGTATGTTTTTCCCTTCGTCTCGGTTATCTTCCCATTAACCTAGGGTAAGGAAATGTATCAACCCATGTGGTTTAGGGTAAGCTTTATTCGAAATAGGGAATTTTCAATTTACTGACTCTAAAGGCAGATCATCTCATGATCTCTTTTACTATGCATAGATTCCCGAGTCCCTGTAAATGTCATCTCGATTTCTCCGGTTTACAGATAACCTAATCTCTCACAGAGATTTGACGAATTCCTTCAGCTTATTACCCTAGCTCTGTGCCCTTTAAGGACACGCCCAATAGTATACCTATGAGTCTCCATGTTTCAGGCAGACGAGGTATACAATCAAAACATGCCTTCAAGAACACAGTCTAGGTAATAACTTCTGGTCTAAGAAAAGACATACCCAAACATAAAGAGATTACTCTAATGTCACTATCTGTGAGATTTCCTCATAAAGTCTCTTTTTGGGTCTGTTCAGTGCGAGCTATACTCTTATAGGTCCACCCACGACTTTAGCTAAGATATCTCCATATCTGCAGCTCATGAGGTCTTTACCTTGTATCCATATACAAGTAGATAAGTCGTACTAGTCTTTACTCGAGATCACTGATCCCCAAACTCAGTGTCTCTAGACTAGGAACATATAATTAGGAATAGACATGCAATATCCTTGAATCCTCATGATCGTGATCTCATCACAGATACTCAAGAGATACCTGTTCTATTCCAAGGGGTTTATCCAGTTCGTTCATATAATATTAACAGTAATATCGAGACACAATATGAAACTGAATAAATAGTGCTTTCATTTATTTACGACAAACAAAGTTCTACATCTAGTGTCCTTTATTTAATCAAAAGATTGTCTCTAGGACACCCATATACTAACAGCTACCACATTGGCCTTACCAAGATGGTACTTCAGCTCAAAGTCATAATCTTTCAGGAACTCCTTCCATCTTCTCTGCCTCATGTTCAACTCCTTCTGGTCAAACAGATACTTCAAGCTCTTGTGGTCACTGAACACCATAAACTGCATACCGAAGAAATAATACCTCCAAATCTTGAAAGCAAACACGATCGCAGCCAAATCCAAATCATGAGTTGGGTAGTTTACTCATGGGGCTTCAACTGCCTCGAAGCAAAAGCCACAGCTCTACCAGACTGCATCAACACACAGCTAGCCCATTACCAGAAGCATCACGGTAAAGCTCAAACTGCTCCTCAGGATCAGGAAGGACCAACACAGAGGAAGTAGTCAATCTCTCCTTCAACTCCTGAAAGCAATCCTCACACTCGTGAGTCCACACAAATGGAGTCTCCTTCCGAGTAAGACGAGTCACCGGGAGAACCATCGTAGAGAAACCCTTGATGAACCTACGGTAGTAACCTGCCAAACCTAGGAAACTCCTCACTTTCGAACTGTCTTGGGCCTCTCCCAATCCAGCACGGCCTCAATCTTGTTGGGATCCATTGCAACTCCATCTGCTGAAATCGCATGCCCCAGAAACTTGACTGATTTGAGCCAAAACTCACACTTAGAAGGCTTAGCATAAAGCTTTTTCTCCTTCAAAACTTGCAGAATAATCCTCAGATGCTTCGCATGCTCCTCCTCAGTCTTGGAGTAAATCAGAATGTTGTCAATGAAGACAATTACAAACTGATCCAAAAATGGCTGGAAAATCCTGTTCATGTAATCCATGAACACTGCCGGCGCATTTGTGAGTCCAAAAGGAATCACCAAATACTCAAAGTGACCGTATCTTGAACGAAACGCGGTCTTCGGGACATCCTCCGGCTTCACCCAAATCTGATGGTATCCGGACCGGAGATCAATTTTAGAATGCACACAAGTGCCCCTAAGCTGATCCAACAGATCATCAATCCGAGGAAGGGGATACTTGTTCTTGATCGTCACCTTGTTCAACTACCGGTAATCGGTGCACAATCGCATTGTCCCGTCCTTCTTCTTCACAAAGATGACCGGTGCTCCCCAAGGAGACACACTCGGCCGGATGAAATCTTTCGCTGAAAGATCCTCGATATGCTTCTTCAGCTCGGCCAACTCCGGTGGTGACATCCGATATGGAGCTAAAGAAATTCGCCCCACACCAGGCAACAAATCAATGGAGAATTCTATCTCCCGCTGTGGCGAAAACTCCGGAATCTCCTCAGGAAACGCCTCAAGGAACTCCCCCACCACAGGAATGCTAGTGATATCCTCCTGTGTCCCACTCACCAAACCTCCCAACATGACATACCCGAATGCCTCTGCTCTCAAGGCCCTCCTAGCCTGCAGCATTGAAATATATGGCGACGAACTAGCTGTGGAATCACACGGAGACATCACCACGCGTTTTGCACAGTAATCGATCAGTGCACAGTTTCTAGACGACCAATCCATGCCCAGAATAATTTCCAAGTTGGCCATCGGCAACCCTATCAGATCTATCGAGAACTCACGGCCATTTCACTGAAACGCTACATCGCGGTGAACAGTGGTAGAATCACAAATTTCTCCAGTGGCGGTAGTCACCCGCAATGGTGGATAAAGTACAGACATGGGCAGCTCAAGCCCCAAAGCAATCGGGGTTGCCACAAACGAATGTGTAGCCCCGGAATTAAACAACACATCAACAGAAGAATCACGAATAGACACAATACCTCTAACATGGTTCGGAGCGCGGTCCGACTGCTGCCTATCCAAGGTGTACACTCGCCCCGAAGCAGGTGGCAGTGTAGGTGCCGAAGTAGAAGCCATCAGAACCATCTGCAAAGGAACTGCCTGAACAGCTGCAGCTCTCACCGTCGATGACGGACAGTCTCTGGAGAAGTGGCCCTTCTTGCCACACTGGAGACAGATCAGCTGACCAGAAACACAGCAACCAACATGCTCCTTCCCGTACCCCGCACACCTCGGAGTGGAAGAGGCCTAACTGAACTCCCCTGCTGCGAAGTGGCTCTCTTGAACTGACCAGGCGCCTGCCTAGTCGTCAACTGCTTACCCTTGCCCTTCCCAGCAAACTTTCTGTCATTCCAGGATGTAGGAGCAGGAGTGGAAACAACAGTCCCCTTGGTCTTGTCGACCTTGGCCTTGCTTGCCACGCAAACATCCTCAATATCCTTACACTGTTGAACCAGTGTACCAAAATCCCTCGAAGCAGCTCCAGCAATATGATCAGCAATCACCTCACTAAGTCCTCTCCGGAACTTAGCAGCCAGAAACGTCGGAGTAGGAGGAATCATCCGGAAGTGTCGAAACTTCACAAGCTCATTGAACTTGGCCAAGTACTCATCCACAGTCATCGAGCCCTGAACCAAACGATCAAATTCCTCCTGTTTCCTTTCCTGAGCATCGTAGGGAAAGTATCTGCCCAAGAAGCACTCCTCAAAGAATGGCCATGTGTAAGAACCCGCACCGCTAATTAAGGAAATTAATTGATTAATTGTGATAAATTAGGAAATGATTCCATAATTGACCCTAATAATTATTATATGGCTTAAATAATTATAGCAAGTGGGTAAGAATGCTGAAAGTCACTTTTCGAAAGAAAAATGCAGATACCGGTTCTGCTAGTCGGTATAAATGCGTACCGAAAAAGTATCCTGGAAAATTATAATGAGTGCATGATAATTACTAGAATAATATGTAGGACTTTTAAAACGAGTTTCAAGTCAAAATAATGAAATATGGTGCCAGAACTGATATTGGCTATGGAAAAGCGTGTACCGAAAAGGTGCTCCGAAAAATAAAATAAGAATATGACAAATCTTAGAAAAATGAGTAGATATTAATGCTAATATTGCGCGTTAAATGCTAAACCGCTATATATATGCTTATTAGCACATAACCCTAGGTTGAGTGTGCAGTTTTCTTACGTGAAGTTGGCTGCTGAGTGAGTGTCTCATACTTGCCACCTTCTCCTTGACCATTCCTTGCTTAATGAACCATCAAATGACCTCTTTTCCTTTGATTCTTCTTCTTGTTTCATGGTAAACACTTGGTAGTGAGGTTTGGGAGGGTTGAGTCATTTAGTTTCTGAACTTGTGTCACTGTTTTGGGGAAGGGAGAGTGCTGGTTGGGTGATGGGTGAAGAAGTCACCATTTACTTGGTTGTTGGAGCACTAAGGAGCAAACTTTGTGAAGAAAGGCCCTTCCTTGTGAGGTATTATCGTGCACCTTGTTGAAGCAGATTGGAGGACCTTGTAGTGAGCTCCAAGAGCACCTATAGCTACTGCCTTGAAGCTTGGGTAAGTTGTACCACCTTGTTCTTGAGTTTTAATGCTTAAAAGAGATGTCTTGGCATGTTTAATGAGTTAAACAAGTAACCAATTGGTGTGTGGACGTAAAAGAGTATAAAAATGCATGCTTTAACGTTTGGAAGTGATAAAAATGGAACCATGGAAGGATATCTTCGAAGAAATGCAGAAACTGCATTCTGTCGCGAAATATCCGGATATTTCCAGTGAGATATCCAGATATGGGATATACTGATATTTCCAGTGAGATATCCGGATATGTGATATCCTGATATTTCCAGTGAGATATCCCGATATGGGATATCCTGATATTTCCAGTGAGATATCCGGATATGAGATATCCTGATATTTCCAGTGACATATCCGGATATGGGATATCCTGATATTTCCAGTGAGATATCCGGATATTAGGACAGCAACGAACCTGTTTTGGTAGAAATTAATATCTTGAGCTACAGATCCCCAAATCGAGTTTTGTTTGGACCTATATAAAGCTAACATATAGGGATAAAAATCTGTAAATTTTCGTAGCCTTTGGATAGGTGGTTTGATCGCAGTGTCATTTTGAAGTCGCGTTTTGGTTGGTGGAAATTCCGGTTACAACAGTCACCTTGCGTAAAACATAACCGGAGTTATACAACTCCGATTGAGGCGTATAATATGTCGTTGGAAAGCTGGAGATGTATAGTTTAACATATTAAAATCTTAGAATTTTTGGTAAAGAGATGCAATTAAATTTTTAAAAAGACTAAACGCAGTTTAATGCTTAAGGGTTTGAGAAAAGCCTGCAGTAAGCGAAAATGAGAAAGTAGACGTATTCCTTTTGTCATGAAATTATAGAGCATGAGTATTGATGATAATTCTGATATAAACAGAATGTGATTGTGCTGTTTGGTGACCTTGAGCTAGCGTGGACTCTTGGCTTGGATAGTTAGCTTGCGAGGTAAGCTTTCGTGTCCTCGATTTAGCCATTGTTGGTTCCACCATTTCCCATGGGGGGATGGTTTATATGCATGATGTGTTTTTTATGTACTATTTTATTGAAATGCTATGGAGTTGTTAAGTGCAATTGCTATATGATATTTATGTGGTGTTTGCCTTAAAGGGAAGCCATGGGGTGGTCCTTTGGGGGTAGGTACAGCATGGGCTGATATAGCATGGGCTGGTACTGTGTGGGTAATAGACATATTCCTGCACTTCTTTGATCAGTAGAATAGTATAACCTACATAACATGATATCTACTGCATTGCACTCTTTTGGAACTTATATCAGATTTATGCTTTTGAACTTATATTTGCACATGTAAGTGAGCTTGGGGTGGAAGAGCTTTGAGGACCCCTTGTCTTACTGAGATTTCTTGTTTACAGATCTCACCCCACATTTGGGGATGCTTATTTCAGGTTCAGATAATTTGGGGGCTGATGCCTCTGGCGGCAGGAGGCCAGAGCTTAGTTGATATATAGACTTGATGTATGCTGACATGACTGGACTTGGATGCTGTTTATGTTTTCTGCTAGTATTATGTTATTTGAGATGAAACTGTTGTTGGCTATGTTGCCTTATTTGGTGAGCATGGGGTTTGTCCATGCCACATAGACTTGGTTATGTCTTGTTTTGATTAAAGTTGTATTAATGTATCAGGATGTTTGTCCAGGCTATGTGTTGTAGTCCTGTGACTTAGTTACTCACTGTATTTATATATTGAAATATTTCAGTTAACTGTTTTGCAATTTACATACAGGCAATGTTTTTATGAAAATGAATTAAGTAATTCAACTTGGTAATGATAATGACGTCATAATTGGAAAGAAAAAGTTATTCCGCATTTTTAATTAAGCACCGCTTAATACGATGTAGTGTTAATATTCCGGGTATACACGGGGTGTTACATTTTATGGTATCAGAGCACTTTCTAGGTAAAAGCTTGTATGTATTGCAATAACTTAGGATGTTGGGTAGTGTGTCTGTCTCTTGTGTTTGCTCCGATGGTTTTTTATTAGGATAATGCATATGTTATCACATTGTGTGGGTCTGATCAACTCTTAATTTGTGTAACTTGTGTAGAGTCATGTTAGGACCCAGGAGAACTCGAGAGACTGCTGGGGATCAACCCGATCCTATCCTGGCTGCATTGGCTGAGTTGCAGGCGGCTAGATTAGCCGATCAAGAGGCCACTAGATTGGCCAACTTGGCAATGGTGGAGCCATTCGTGAGGTGAACCGGAAAGCCTCGGAAGATGTTCGTGAGACAAACCGGAGAACCATTGAGGATGTCCTCGAGGCGAACAGGTTGGAAAACATGACCATGATGAGGGTCATGTTGGAGGAGATGAGGACTAGTCCTGCTGTTGGTCAGTTCCCTCCGCCACCACCTCCACCTAGTCTGCAGGAGGAGAGCCAGAGCCAGAGCCACGTTGTGGGCACTGGTCATGCTTTTGGGGTGATGGAACCCTTTGTGGAGCCTACGGAAGATAGAGACGTGATTGATCGCCGGCTTAAGGCTTTCCGCAAGCATAAGCCACCTTCCTTTGATGGGTCTTATAATCCTATTGTTGTGGCTAGAAGGCTACATGCGCTGGACAAGATCTTCCGGCTTATGCAGTGTACTGACGCGCAAAAGTTGATGTTTGCAACCTACATGCTGGAGGGCGATGCCCATGAGTGGTGGATGAACACCTCTCATGCTTTTGAGATGCAGGGTCATGTCATGACATGGCCATTCTTCGAGGATTGCTTTTTAGGTCAGTATTTCCCTTATGATGCACAGGAGAGAAAGCAGGGGGAGTTCGACGGGTTGGTACAGGACTCGTTGTCTGTGGATGAGTACCTGACCAATTTTAATGAGCTAGTTAGGTTCGCTCACTTTCGGATGGAGAGGCCTACTCTGATCTTCTTGGCTGCTAAGTTCAGCAGGGGACTTAATGAGGATATTGTTGGTTACCTCACTGGTTCGGCTTCGAGAGACTTCGGGACACTGGTGCAGCAGTGTCGGGGCATCGAGGACTTCTATAACTCAAGTAAGGCCAAGATTACTGAGACGAAAGGAGCTGGTGACAGTAAACTGGCATTGAAGGCCGATGCATGTAAGGTGGAAAAACAAAACTTTTTCACGCGGAAACATACATGCACATAAAGATTCATGCTTTAGGACAGCATGATGTTACCTTGTTTTGGCCTGATCAGTCAGGGAGATCAATTGTCAGGTTTGAAGGGTTCAAACCCTCTAATGTTCATCCACACCACTATTCGTCAATGATGCAAGAACACCTTCTTGCAAGCCACCAGATGATCACCACAATAAAGCTTGCTATGCGCCCAATTGGTGAAGGTGGAGGCTAGGTATTATGTTTGGAAAGGTGTAGTGAACTACCCTACAGAATGGTGCATGAGATGAAGGAGTGTAGGCTAGGTTTTGTGAAAAACCCTAAGGAGAAGAACCACTCAAGTAAAGTTGCGCACAAGAGGGTTAAGAGAATGATCTTTTTAATCAAATTTTTCTTTCAAACTTATTTGAAAGTGGCGCATGAAATCAAGGAGAATCAAGTGGAGTTGTTGCAAATCAAATCTAGCCAACAACCTCCAATCTTATCCTCATGAAACGAAGTTCAAACCTAGTCAAACTCTAATTTAAAAACCATCATATGGTTACCCATTTCATACGCAATATTCAGCCCAAAAAGGGTTTAAATATGTTGAGTGGTTGCATTCAAAATTTGAACCAACTCACTCACTTATTCTCTCAACTACCAAATCTGATTGGAGATTTGTTTGAATGACAAGATGTCATTCTTATCCACTGAAACTTGCGCCCCAAATCAGCCCTTGGTGATCTCCAAAGATCTTATCTTGATAAAAGGGATTTGTTCCAACAAGATCTCATCTTATCCTTTTGTTATGAAACAACTTTTCATAGCCAATTCAAATTCGAATTTAAACACTTGAATTCAAATGTTCAAACATTCAAATTCAAAATTCAAAATTTCAAATTTCAAATTCAAAATTTAAATTTCAAAATCCAATTTCAAAACTCAAATTTCAAATTTCAAATTCAAAATTCGAATTTCAAAATTCAAATTCCAAATTCAAATTTCAAAATTCAAATTTCAAAATCAAAATTCAAATTTCAAATTCAAAATTCAAAATTCAAGTGTTTGATTATTAATTTAACTAATTAAATTAATTAGTAATGTCTTGGACTATCCAAGCCCATTACAAAGCTCCATGCGCCCTCCACCCTTTTAGGTGGGCTTCCAAACAGCTTCTTGGGCTAACAACCATTATTAGGCCTAATACCTTTAAAGCTAGTTCATCATGACTACAAGGTGTTAGTGTGTGACCCATTAGATTCAACTTAGCTTCTGACATAACTTGGCTTGGGCCCAACAGGCCCACAACCCAATTAATGACAACACAGAGCACTAGCAATGCTTTGTTGCCCCAGAACTAGTCAGATTAATGACTTGATCATCCTATTACACATATTTGGTTAACGTATGTATTTCCCTTCGTCTCGATTATCATCCCATTAACCTAGGGTAAGGAAATGTATCAACCCCTGCGGTTTAGGGTAAGGTTTATTCGAAATAGGGAATCTTCAATTTACTGACTCTAAAGGCAGATCATCTCATGATCTCTTTTACTATGCATAGATTCCCAAGTCCCTGTAGATGTCATCCTGATTTCTCCGGTTTACAGATAACCTAATCTCTCACAGAGATTTGACGAATTCCTTCAGCTTATTACCCTAGCCCTGTGCCCTTTCAGGACACGCCGAACAGTATACCTATAAGTCTCCATGTTTCAGGCAGACAAGGCATACAATCAAAACGTGCCTTCTAGAACACAGTATAGGTAATAACTTCTGGTCTAAGGAAAGACATACCCAAATATAAAGATATTACTCTAATGACACTATCTGTGAGATTTCCTCATAGAGTCTCTTTTTGAGTCTGTTCAGTGCGAGCTATACTCTTATAGTCCACCCACGACTTTAGCTAAGACATCTGTAAGAACCCGCATCGCTAATTAAAGTAATTAGTGAATTAATTATGATAATTAGGAAATAATTCCATAATTGACCCTAATAATTATTATTGGGCTTAAATAATTATAGTAAGTGAGTAAAAATGCTGAAAGTCGCTTTTCTGAAGAAAAGTGCAGATACCGGTTCTGTTACCCAGTATAAATGCGTACCGAAAAAGTATCTCGGAAAATTATAATAAGTGCATGATAATTACTAGAATATTATGTAGGACCTGTAAAAACAAGTTTCAAGTCAAAATAATGAGAAATGATGCCAGGACTGATACTGGCTATGGAAAAACGCGTACCGGAAAGGTGCTCCGAAAAATAAAATAAAAATATGAAAAATCTTAGAAAAATGAGTAGGTTTAGATTCCAAAGTTTAGGATCAAGATATTTTGCGTTGCTATTAAGGCTAATACTGCGCGTTATGACTTAAGTGGCTATTTATACTACCATTAGTGGGCACATAACCCTAGAAAATTATCCTATGCGTGAGTGTTGAGATGGATGGAGTTCTTGAAGGACTACGACATTGAGTTGAGGTATCATCCTGGCAAGGCCAATGTGGTAGCCGATGCTTTGAGTCGGAAATCCGTGAGCTTATCCAGCTTGATGATGAGCGACTATGTGGTGATTGAAAAGTTCAGAGACTTGAGAGTGAACTCCTTGTTTGGGGGCACACTGCTTGAGATGGAAACAACAAAAGTGATTAATGAGCTGATGGAAAAGATTAAAGAGGCGCAAGTGCAAAGAGAGTGCCTTGATTATGTGAAGAACCAGGACGGTGTGTCTTGGAACGAGGATGGTTTGCTGTTGTTCCAGAAGAGGGTTGTAATCCCTCGAGGGCCATTGACTGATGAGGTTATGGCAGAGGCTCATAAGGGCCAGTTTACTATCCACCCTGGTGCTACAAAAATGTACAGGACTTAAAGAGAAATTTTTGGTGGCCGGGCATGAAGAAGGACATAGCGGTCTACGTGTCCAAGTGCCTTATATGTCATAAAGTGAAGATTGAGCACCAGAAACTGTCTGGTAAACTTCAACCTCTTGAGATTCCACAGTGGAAGTGGGAGAGTATTTCCATGGACTTCGTGGTGGGATTGCCGAAGACTCAGGCTGATTGTGACTCTATCTGGGTCATTATGGACAGATTGACCAAGTTTGTCCATTTTCTTCCAGTGAAGGTGGGCTTCACTATAGAGCAGTTGGCCAAGCTATATGTCCGCGAGATTGTGAGGCTTCTCGGGGTGCCCGAGAGTATCATCAGTGATAGGGACCCGAAGTTCACATCTCGGTTCTGGGAGGCGCTGCAGGGAGCTTTTGGTACACAACTGAGATTGAGTACCGCCTATCACCCTCAGACTGACGGAAAGACTGAGCGGACCATCCAGACATTGGAGGACATGTTGAGGGCTTGCACGTTAGAGCAGGGTTCAGCATGGGATAGGTACCTTCCGTTGGTGGAATTTTCGTACAACAACAGTTTTCATGCTAGTCTGGGCATGGCACCCTATGAGGCACTGTATGGTAGGAGGTGTCAGACTCCTACTAGTTGGTCTGAGGTTGGAGATAAAGAGCTTTTTGGCTTGGACTTTGTCCAAGGTACTACCCAGCAGATCCATATGATCAGGGAAAAGTTGAAGCAAGCGCAGAATCGCCAGAAGAGCTACTACGATGTCAAGCATCGTCCACTGGAGTTCAGTGAGGGTGAGCACGTGTTTGTGAGACTTTCACCTATCACCGGTGTTGGACGGGCACTCGGAGTGAGGAAGTTGAGCCCGCGATTTATTGGGCCCTACCAGATCCTTGGTAGAGTAGGACCTGTTGCCTATCGACTTGCCTTACCTCCGAACTTAGCCAACATCCACGACGTGTTTCACGTGTCTCAGCTTTGGAGGTACATAGCAGATCCTTCGCACGTGGTGCAACCGGATGATGTGGAGGTTCGGGAGAACCTAAAGACTCCCGTCGGACCACTCAAGATTCTCGACCGAGGTGAGAAGCAGCTTAGAAGCAAGACTACTCCGATGGTCAAGGTGTTGTGGACTGGGTGTAGTCCCGAGGAGTGCACATGGGAGCGAGAGGATGAGCTACTCCGGCAGTATCCCGACTTTCGAGACAGGTATGTTTCTGATTTTGAGGACAAAATCCTTAAAAAGGTGGGGTGAATGTAAGAACCTGCACCGCTAATTAAAGTAATTAATGAATTAATTATGATAATTAGGAAATAATTCCATAGTTAACCCTAATAATTATTATTGGGCTTAAATAATTATAGTAAGTGAGTAAAAATGCTGAAAGTCGCTTTTCGGAAGAAAAGTGCAGATACCGGTTCTGTTACCCAGTATAAATGCGTACCGAAAAAGTATCTCGGAAAATTATAATAAGTGCATGATAATTACTAGAATATTATGTAGGACTTGTAAAACAAGTTTCAAGTCAAAATAATGAGAAATGATGCCAGGACTGATACTGGCTATGGAAAAGCGCGTACCGGAAAGGTGCTCCGAAAAATAAAATAAAAATATGACAAATCTGAGAAAAATGAGTAGGTTTAGATTCCAAAGCTTGGGATCAAGATCTTTTGTGTTGCTATTAAGGCTAATACTGCGCCTTATGACTTAAGTGGTTATTTATACTACCATTAGTGGGCACATAACCCTAGAAAATTATACTATGCGTGAGTGTTGAGGAGGCTGAGCAGCTGCCACTGTTCCATTGTTCCTCATTTTCTCCTTAGCCTTGTGACTTCTTTTCTTCCATTTCTCTTCACCTTGAGACCAACATTTCTCTTGAGTCCTTCATAAAGAGTCCTTGTGTAAGTGTGTTTGAACCTTTGGAGAGTGAAAGGTTCTCCATTTCTGAGTGGTAGCCACTGTTATAGGATGATTTTGGGGCTGAGTTGGTGTGTTCTTGTGGTGAGAGTCTTGTCCTTGACTTTGAAGGCTTCAAGAAGCCATTTTGAAGGGCAAAGGTGTAACCTTGTTATTCATTTTCGTACACCTATATGGACAGAACCTGGAGCTGGGTTTGGAGCTCCAAGCCACTTCATTTTCGGAGTTTTAAGACTTGGACGGTATACTTTGGTCACACTTTGTGTATTTTGATGTTTTAAGCTTGTTTAAGCAATTAAAAATCGTTACTTGAACCATTTGATTAAAGGAATGTGTTTTTGGGTTCATAACATGTTAATAAACATCTGTTTAAGGAGTTCTTGGACTCCAGATCGAGTTTGGATCATTGGAGGTCGATTTTACCTTTAAAACTCAGTCTTCTGCATTCTGTCGAATAAGTATTCGAATACTTTTCGGGCGGTATTCGAATACTTTTCTGGGAAAATGCAGTAATCGAATACTTCGCGAGACAGCAGCGACCCAGTTTAGTAAAATTTCGATATCTTGAGCTACAGAGCTCTAAATTGAGTGAAGTTTGGACCTATGTGAAGATAACACATAGGGATACAACCATGTAAATTTTTAGATCCATTGGATGAGTGGGTTTCTCTGACTATATCCACTCTATGAGTTGATATTATTATGACATGCTGACATGCTGGATGTTGACTGCTGTTATGTTTTCCCGCTATGATTATGATATTATGTTGAGACTGTTATTGGGCATTGTTGCCTTATTTGGTGAGCATGGGGTTTGTCCATGCCACTCAGATTTGTTATTGTCTTCTTAGTTAAAGTTGTAATTAAAGTATCATGATTTATGGTCCAGGCTATGTGTTGTAGTCATGTGACTTTAGATACTCACAATATATTTATATATGAGGTATTCAGTTAGTTGTCTTGCAATTTATATACAGGCAGTATTTTATGAAATTGATTAAGTAATCAAGTTGCCTAAGGTTAATGACATCATAATTGAATTAAAGAAAAAGTTATTCCGCATTTTAATTAAGCGTGGCTTAATACGATAGTATGTTAACAATCCGGGTTAACACGGGCTGTTACAACATCTCCATATTTGTAGCTCATGAGGTCTTTACCTTGTATCCATATACACGTAGATAAGTCGTACTAGTCTTACCCGAGATCACTGATCCCCAATCTCAGTGTCTCTAGACTAGGACCATATAATTAGGAATAGACATGCGATATCCTTGAATCCTCTTGATCGTGATCTCATCACAGATACTCAAGTGATACCTGTTCTATTCCAATGGGTTTATCTAGTTCGTTCATATAATATTAACAATAATATCGAGACATAATATAAAACTGGATAAAGATTGCTTTTATTTATTTGCGACAAATAGTTCTACATCTAGTGTCCTTTATTTAAATTAAAAGATTGTCTCTAGGACACCCATATACTAACAAGCTCCCACTTGGCCTAGAGCCAATCAGACCTAAGTCGTATACCTAAAGCCTCATAATCACTATCATGTTTTCTCTGAGAAACAGCCTTTGTCAGAGAATAGGCCAGGTTATCGTCTGTGGGAATATAATCCATCTTTATATCCATTCTATCATTGATTACTCTAATCAGGTTATATCTGCGGAGCACGTGTTTAGATCTTTGATGAGACCTAGGTTCCATTGACTGCGTAATGGCTCCAGTGTTGTCGCAAAGAAACTGTATGGGCTCATCCACGCTTGGAACCACCCTTAGTTCAGAAATGAACTTCCTTGATCCACACGACCTCCTAAGCCGCTTCTGAAGCAGCTATGTTTTCAGCTTATGTCGTTGAATATGCTTTAGTATCCTGCTTCGAACTCTTCCAAGATACTGCACCACCATTTAAGGTGAATACGAACACTGATTGTGACTTACAGTCATCTTTGTCACTTTGAAAGCTGGCTTCAGTGAACCCTTTCACTGTTAGCTCTCATTAACCCCACCATAGACCAGAAATGCATCCTTAGTTCTTCTTAAGTATTTAAGGATGGTTTTGACTGCCGTCCAGTGACCCTCTCCAGGGTCTGACTGGTATCTGCTCGTAGTGCTTAAAGCATATGAGACATCTGGTCTCATACATATCATGGCATACATGATGGATCCAATAGCCGAAGCGTATGGAATCCACTCATGTGGTCCTTCTCAGGCTGTAACTTAGGACACATAGCCCTTGATAGGTGTACCCCATGACTGACAAGAAGAAAACCCCTTTTCGACCCTTCCATGCTAAACCTCTTTAACATCTTGTCAACATACGTGGATTGAGATAAACCCAGCAGTCTCTTGAAAGTAAACTGGCCTTTGAAGACCGATGCATGTAAGGTGTAAAACAAAAATTTTACTGCGGAACATACATGCACACATAGGTTCATGCTTTAAGACAGCATGATGTTACCTTGTTTTAGGCCTGATCAGTCAGCGAGATCAGATGTCAGGCTTGAAGGGTTCAAACCCTCTAATGGTGATCCACACCACCGTTCGTCAATGATGCAAGAACCCTTTCTTGAAAGCCACCAGATGAACACCACAGTGAGGCTTGCTATGCGCATAAGTGGTGAAGGTGGAGGCTAGGTATTCTGTTTGGAAAGGTGTAGTGAGCTACCCTACAAAATGGTGCATAGGTGGAGGAGAGTTGGCTAGGTTTTCACAAAACCCTAAGGTGAGGAACAAGTCATGTTATGCGCACACTTGGAGAGGAGGAGGGATTTAAATCATTCAAAATGAAAACAAAATTTCAAAAACATTTGAAATTTGCGCATGGATTAGGGAGGATAAGGTGGAGCTGTTGCAAAACAAATTTTGCCAACAACCTCCAATCTTATCCACATGAAATTAAGTTCAAAATAATTTAAACTTAAATTCATAAACTATCATATAGTATATACTTTTCATGCGCATAATTCAGCCTTAGAAACGGTCCAAATATATTGAGTAGTTGCATTCAAAATTTGAATCAACTCACCCACTGATTCCCTCACCCACCAAATCTGAATGGAGGTTTATTTTCAGTGATAAGATGACATTCTTATCACTTAAACTTGCGCACCAAACAGCCAAGGAAGTGCTTCCAAAGATGCTTCTTGATCCAAGGAATATGCTCCAATAAGATCCTGTCTTATCCTTTTGTTATGAAACAACTTTTCAAAACCAATTCAAATTCGAATTCAAACACTTGAATTCAAACGTTCAAACATTCAAATTCAAAATTCAAAATTCAAAATTCAAAATTCCAAATTTCAAATTCAAAATTCGAATTTCAAAATTCAAATCCAAATTCAAATTTCAAAATTCAAATTTCAAATTTCAAATTCAAAATTCGAATTTCGAAATTCAAATTCTAAATTCAAATTTCAAAATTCAAATTTCAAATTCAAAATTCGAAATTCAAATATTTGATTATTAATTTAACTAATTAAATTAATTAGTAATGGCTTGGACTATCCTAGCCCATTACTAAACTCCATGCACGACCCACCCATTTAGGTGGGCTTCCAAACAGCTTCTTGGGCTAACAACCATTATTAGGCCCAATACCTTTAAAGCTAGTCCGTCATGACTACAAGGTGTTAGTGTGTGACCCATTAGGTCCAACTTAGCTTCTGACATAACTGGGCTTGGGCCCAACAAGCCCACAACCCAATTAATGACAACACAGAGCACTAGCAATGCTTTGTTGCCCCAGAACTAGTCAGATTAATGATTTGATCAACCTATTGCACATATTTGGTTGCCGTATGTATTTCCCTTCGTCTCGGTTATCTTCCCATTAACCTAGGGTAAGGAAATGTATCAACCCCTGAGGTTTAGGGTAAGCTTTATTCGAAATAGGGAATCTTCAATTTACTGACTCTAAAGGCAGATCATCTCATGATCTCTTTTACTATGCATAGATTCTCGAGTCCCTGTAAATGTCATCCTGATTTCTCCGGTTTACAGATAACCTAATCTCTCACAGAGATTTGACGAATTCCTTCAGCTTATTACCCTAGCTTTGTGCCCTTTAAGGACACGCCCAACAGTATACCTATGAGTCTCCATGATTCAGGCAGACGAGGTATACAATCAAAACATGCCTTCAAGAACACAGTCTAGGTAATAACTTCTGGTCTAAGGAAAGACATACCCAAACATAAAGAGATTACTCTAATGACACTATCTGTGAGATTTCCTCATAGAGTCTCTTTTTGGGTCTGTTCAGTGCGAGCTATACTCTTATAGGTCCACCCACGACTTTAGCTAAGATATCTCCATATCTGCAGCTCATGAGGTCTTTACCATGTATCCATATACAAGTAGATAAGTCGTACTAGTCTTTACTCGAGATCACTGATCCCCAAACTCAGTGTCTCTAGACTAGGAACATATAATTAGGAATAGACATGCAATATCCTTGAATCCTCATGATCTCATCACAGATACTCAAGAGATACCTGTTCTATTCCAAGGGGTTTATCCAGTTCGTTCATATAATATTAACAGTAATATCGAGACACAATATGAAACTGAATAAATAGTGCTTTCATTTATTTGCGACAAACAAAGTTCTACATCTAGTGTCCTTTATTTAATCAAAAGATTGTCTCTAGGACACCCATATGCTAACAAGCTCCCACTTGGCCTAGAGCCAATCAGACCTAAGTCGTATGCCCAAAGCCTCATAATGACTATCATGTTTTCTCTGAGAAACAGCCTTTGTCAGAGAATCGGCCAGGTTATCATCTGTGGGAACATAATCTATTTTGACATCATTCCTATCAATGATTTCTCTAATCAAATGATATCTGCGGAACACGTGTTTAGATCTTTGATGAGACCTAGGTTCCTTTGACTGCGCAATGGCTCCTGTGTTGTCGCAAAGCAACTGTATGGGCTCATCCACGCTTGGAACCACCCTTAGTTCATTTACGAACTTCTTGATCCACACTGCCTCCATAGCTGCTTCTGAAGCAGCTATGTATTCAGCCGCTGTCATTGAATCTGCTGTTGTCTCCTGCTTGGAACTTTTCCAAGACACTGCCCCACCATTTAAGGTGAATACGAATCCTGACTGTGACTTGCAGTCATCTTTGTCACTCTGAAAGCTGGCATCAGTGAACCCTTTCACTGTTAACTCATTAACCCCACCATAGACCAGAAACACATCCTTAGTTCTTCTTAAGTATTTAAGGATGGTTTTGACTGCCGTCCAGTGACCCTCTCCAGGGTCTGACTGGTATCTGCTCGTAATGCTTAAAGCATATGAGACATCTGGTCTCGTACATATCATGGCATACATGATGGATCCAATAGCCGAAGCGTATGGGATTCCACTCATTCGATCCTTCTCAGGCTGTGACTTAGGACACATAGCCCTTGATAGGTGTACCCCATAACTGACAGGAAGAAAACCCCTTTTTCGACCCTTCCATGCTAAACCTCTTTAGCATCTTGTCAACGTACGTGGATTGAGATAAACCCAGCAGCCTCTTGGATCTATCTCTATAGATCTTTATACCAAGTATAAAGGCTGCCTCTCCCAAATCCTTCATGGTAAAGTTTTCTGAAAGCCACTCTTTCGTTATTTTTAATGTGGGGATGTCATTTCCTATTAGCAATATGTCATCTACATAAAGCACTAGGAAGACGACATTACTCCCACTAACCTTTCTGTAAACACAAGGTTCATCCTCGTTCTTGATAAAACCGTTACTCTTAACGACTTCATCAAAACGTATATTCCAACTCCTTGATGCTTGCTTTAGCCCATATATTGACCTTTGTAGTTTGCATACCATATGCTCCTGATCTTTGTTTTCAAAGCCTTCAGGTTGTGTCATGTACACTTCCTCCTTCAAGAACCCATTTAAGAAGGCGGTCTTAACATCCATTTGCCAAATTTCATAGTCGTGGTATGCTGCTATTGCAAGCATGATCCTAATAGATTTGATCATGGCAACTGGTGAAAAAGTTTCATCATAGTCAACTCCTTGACTTTGACGATACCCTTTCGCCACCAACCTAGCTTTGTAGGTCTGAACGTTGCCATCTGCATCAGTTTTTCTTTTAAAGACCCATTTGTTACCGATAGGAACTATTCCTTGCGGTTTAGGAACCAAGGTCCATACCTTGTTCTGATACATCGAATCCATTTCAGATTCCATGGCTTCAAGCCATCTTGAGGAGTCAACATCTTTGACCGCCTCCTCGTAGTTACTTGGTTCATCATCCTCAACAGTTTGCTAATTCTCAATCACAAACCCGTACCTCTCAGGTGGATGGATGACCCTCGTAGATCTACGGAGTTGTGTGTTTACTTCTCCATTGGAGAACGTCGCCTGCGGAGTAGACTCGGGTTCCTCAATCTGTTCTTGTGGATCTTGCACTTCTTCAAGATCAATCTTACTCCCACTGCCTCCTTGAGAGATCAAATCCTTCTCAAGGAACTCAGCATTCTTTGACACAAACACTTTGTGTTCTTCCATGGAGTAGAAGTAGTATCCCTTAGTACCTTTAGGATACCCCACAAAAAGACATTTAGTACTCTTAGCACTAAGCTTGTCTGATGTCAACGCTTTGACATAAGCTGGCGATCCCCATACCCTGAGGTAACTCAGGTTGGGTCTCTTACCACTCCATATCTCATATGGTGTGGTCTGAACATATTTAGACGGTACCCTATTTAGAAGGTATGCCGCTGTGTCTAAGGCATATCCCCAAAACGATTTTGGAAGTTGAGTCTCACTCATCATAGACCTAACCATGTCTAACAAGGTCCTGTTTCTCCTTTCGGAGACACCGTTTTGGTGTGGTGTGTAAGGAGCGGTAAATTGTGAGAGAATTCCATTTTCTCTCAGATAACCCTAAAACTCGTGGCTCAAATATTCACCACCACGATCTGATCGTAATGTCTTAATCATCTTGCCACGTTGTTTCTCCACTTCATTCCTAAACTCTTTGAACTTTTCAAACGCTTCAGATTTATATCTCATTAGGTATATATACCCAAATCTTGATTTGTCATCTGTAAAGGTAATGAAATAAGAATATCCACCTCTAGCCTCAATAGACATTGGGCCACATACATCAGTATGAATGAGTTCTAATAACTCACTAGCCCTATGACTCTCAAGCCCTTTGGGCTTTTGTTGAATCATTTTCCCAGCTAGACAAGATTCACACTGTCCATAGGATTCCAAATCCATGGAGTCCAGGTATCCATCTCTATGCATCCTAGATAATCTTGTTTCATTTATGTGCCCTAGTCTACAGTGCCAAAGATAAGATTGATTATCCGTCCTAGGTCGTTTCACATCTATATTGAGCACTTCATTTCCCATTTCCAACACATACAATCCATTTATTAAAGAAGCAGTACCGTAAACCATATCATTCAAAATGATAGAAAAAGTACCATCCCTAATACTGAAAATATAACCATCTTGCTCTAAACAAAAAATTGAAATAATGTTTCTAGAAATATGCGGAACATAAAGACAATTATTCAAATGCAATAAAAGGCCCGTAGGCAAAATAAGGTCAGCATCTCCAACTGAATGAGCAGCAACTCTTGCTCCATTACCAACGCGGAGATCCACCTCGTTTCTATCCAATCTCCTTGGGCTCCTAAGTACCTGCAACATATTGCGGATATGAGAACCGCATCCGGTATCCAATACCCATGAGGATGGATTAGCATAAGAATAATTTATCTCAATCATGAAAATACCTGAGGCAGAAGCATCACCATGCTTCTTGTCCTTCACATTGTTCAGGTAGTTTGGACAATTCCTCTTCCAGTGGCCTTTCTTGCCACAATGGAAGCACTCAGCATCACCCTTGTCCTTAGGTGCCTTCTTACCCTTCTTCTTGCCCTTCTTCTTCTTGGATTTTCCTTTGGGCTTAAGGGGGTCACCTTTTGCAGGCTCCTTACCCTTTCCCTTGGCCTTGCTAGGCCCACCAATCAAAAGAGCCTGTGTCCTATCCTTCTTGATAGACACTCCAGCTGTTGTTAACATGCTTAACAACTCAGGCAAGCTCACTTGCATCCCATGCATATTGTAATTCATGATGAATTGACTGAAGGAAGGTGGAAGTGAGGTGAGGACTAAGTCATTACTTAGCTCGGCATCCATGATGAAGCCTAGGTTTCCTAGCTTCTCAATCAGCCCGATCATCTTGAGAACATGGCTGGCAACAGACATGCTCTTAGTCATCCTACAAGAGAACAGTTCTCTTGAGGCCTCATACCTCTCATGCCTGCCTTTAATATCATACAACTCCTTGAGATGTACGATAATAGAGGGAGCATCCATATGCTCATGCTGCTTTTGTAGTTCAGGCGACATGGATGACAACATGATGCATACTGCCATCACATTGTCATCCAAGTGCTGTTGGTGGGTTACGAAATCAAATTCCGCAAACCCTTCTTCCCCTTCCCGTGGAGCTACGGGTATTACAGCATCTAAAACGTAGGCAATCTTTTCGGCCCTTAGAACTATTCTTAGGTTCCGATACCAGTCCATAAAATTTGAACCGGTCAGTTTATTCGTATCGAGTATTGAACGCAGTGACAGTGGATTAGTCATACTATAAGCTGAAAAGTATGTAAAGATAGTTTTAGTTAATATACGGTTATGTAGTTAAAAGCAAATTATTAAAGACTTGAAATAATTTGCCCCTCCCACTATTTTATCTAAGTCAATGACCCTTCCTTTTGACTTAGGGTTAATCTACTTTAGATTTTACCTTAGTGGGATTAAGAGTGCGATTATTTATTTTAATCTCCGTCTGAGACCGCAAGATTAATTTAAATAATGGGATGATCTTTATCAACAGTATCTCATACCCTCTCTTAACATTAGGTTGACAACTCTTTGTCACTTAGTGGTGCATCTCATGCAACCAACCTAGCACCATTACCCTAAGCACATAAGCCCGGCTGTGCCTGCAACTTATGTCTTAGTTAAGCATTAAACCAGCACCCTAAGTGTCTTACACTTCAAACACTACTCTAGCCCAACGAAATAGTGGGTCCCAACTGAGTTGTGGAGCACCACTATGTAGAATAGTTTTGAGTAGCATTGGTGGTGGGAAGTAATCATATGCTTAATTATTTATTCCTTTTAAGGGTTCCTTTTATCTTGGGGTTAATTAGGTCCCATCAAACGCATATTGTAAGTTATCATGCTAGTCGTTACCTATGTCAAACATCTATCGGTATACACTAGTCGCTATTGGACAAACATAATAACCATACAAAACGCCGTTTGCCCAATTCATGCATACTAGACGTTCTAATCATACATGCATATAAACAGTTTATATTGAGATAGCCATGGTGCTCGCGCTTTTGTCCTTTTGCTTCTTTAAGCAACGGCCGCTTGTCGTCTATACGCCACTAGCCTATTTCTCTAATTACAAATAACTAAAGAAACTCCATAACATTTTGGAGGGACAAAAATACAAAATTTAAATTACAAATACACTTGTAAATTAAAATGCGCGATTACACATTAATTTTAAAATTCAAAATTCAAATCCGGGCACCATGACCATCCCCTTCCTGTTTGTACCTGAAAAGTTCAAAACTTGCAAACACAAACATTATATTATCACATAATATTTTCACATATATTTTGACATTTAACATTTAAACATCAAAATAACATCAAGATTCATAATCTTAAATTTCTCATTGGCCGAATTTAAAAAAAATTTTAATTCAAATTTTATTAATTCTTTCTTAAAGAAAACAAAATTAAACCATGCATGTAGCCATAAACCCCTACATGGCCGAATCATATAGGTGACTATATGATAAATTTTGTCACAAAATTTCATGCATATAAACATGACACAATTCATGGAGAAAAATAAGAAATCATTCAAGGTACTCTTAGTACCCTCCATGGCCGAATCTATCCTTTCAAAAAGGGTGTTCCTTTTAAAACTTTCATAAAGAAAAAGAAACTAAACCATGATGCATAATGTTTTATGAACACAGAATCAAATTTACATGTTCATAAAAACAAAAACTTTAACACTTTAAAGATTTTTGACCGTGAAAAACTCTTTTCACATACAAGGTACCATCACCAGTCGATGGTAAAGCAACCTGGCTCTGATACCACTTGAAAGTAAACTGGCCTTTGAAGGCCGATGCATGTAAGGTGTAAAACAAAAATTTTACTGCGGAACATACATGCACACATAGGTTCCTTCTTTAAGACAGCATGATGTTACCTTGTTTTTGGCCTGATCAGTCAGGGAGATCAGATGTCAGGCTTGAAGGGTTTAAACCCTCTAATGGTGATCCACACCACCGTTCGTCAATGATGCAAGAACCCTTTCTTGAAAGCCACCAGATGAACACCACAGTGAGGCTTGCTATGCGCACAAGTGGTGAAGGTGGAGGCTAGGTATTCTGTTTGGAAAGGTGTAGTGAGCTACCCTACAGAATGGTGCATAGATGGAGGAGAGTTGGCTAGGTTTTCACAAAACCCTAAGGTGAGGAACAAGTCATGTTATGCGCACACTTGGAGAGGAGGAGGGATTTAAATCATTCAAAATGAAAACAAAATTTCAAAAACATTTGAAATTTGCGCATGGATTAGGGAGGATAAGGTGGAGCTGTTGCAAAACAAATTTTGCCAACAACCTCCAATCTTATCCACATGAAATTAAGTTCAAAATAATTTAAACTTAAATTCATAAACTATCATATAGTATATACTTTTCATGCGCATAATTCAGCCCTAGAAAGGGTCCAAATATATTGAGTAGTTGCATTCAAAATTTGAATCAACTCACCCACTGATTCCCTCAACCACCAAATCTGAATGGAGGTTTGTTTTCTGTGATAAGATGACATTCTTATCACTTAAACTTGCGCACCAAACAGCCAAGAAAGTGCTTCCAAAGATGCTTCTTGATCCAAGGAATATGCTCCAATAAGATCCTGTCCTATCCTTTTGTTATGAAACAACTTTTCAAAACCAATTCAAATTCGAATTCAAACACTTGAATTCAAACGTTCAAACATTCAAATTCAAAATTCAAAATTCAAAATTTCAAATTTCATATTCAAAATTCGAATTTCAAAATTCAAATCCAAATTCAAATTTCAAATTTCAAATTTCAAATTCAAAATTCGAAATTCAAATTCTGAATTGAAATTTCAAAATTCAAATTTCAAATTCAAAATTCGAAATTCAAATATTTGATTATTAATTTAACTAATTAAATTAATTAGTAATGGCTTGGACTATCAAAGCCCATTACTAAACTCCATGCACCACCCACCCATTTAGGTGGGCTTCCAAACAGCTTCTTGGGCTAACAACCATTATTAGGCCCAATACCTTTAAAGCTAGTCCATCATGACTACAAGGTGTTAGTGTGTGACCCATTAGGTCCAACTTAGCTTCTGACATAACTGGGCTTGGGCCCAACAAGCCCACAACCCAATTAATGACAACACAGAGCACTAGCAATGCTTTGTTGCCCCAGAACTAGTCAGATTAATGATTTGATCAACCTATTGCACATATTTGGTTACCGTATGTATTTCCCTTCGTCTCGGTTATCTTCCCATTAGCCTAGGGTAAGGAAATGTATCAACCCCTGAGGTTGAGGGTAAGCTTTATTCGAAATAGGTAATCTTCAGTTTACTGACTCTAAAGGCAGATCATCTCATGATCTCTTTTACTATGCATAGATTCCCGAGTCCCTGTAAATGTCATCCCGATTTCTTCGGTTTACAGATAACCTAATCTCTCACAGAGATTTGACGAATTCCTTCAGCTTATTACCCTAGCCCTGTGCCCTTTAAGGACACGCCCAACAGTATACCTATGAGTCTCCATGTTTCAGGCAGACGAGTTATACAATCAAAACATGCCTTCAAGAACACAGTCTAGGTAATAACTTCTGGTCTAAGGAAAGACATACCCAAACATAAAGAGATTACTCTAATGACACTATCTGTGAGATTTCCTCATAGAGTCTCTTTTTGGGTCTGTTCAGTGCGAGCTATACTCTTATAGGTCCACCCACGACATTAGCTAAGATATCTCCATATCTGCAGCTCATGAGGTCTTTACCTTGTATCCATATACAAGTAGATAAGTCGTACTAGTCTTTACTCGAGATCACTGATCCCCAAACTCAGTGTCTCTAGACTAGGAACATATAATTAGGAATAGACATGCAATATCATTAAATCCTCATGATCGTGATCTCATCACAGATACTCAAGAGATACCTGTTCTATTCCAAGGGGTTTATCCAGTTCGTTCATATAATATTAACAGTAATATCGAGACACAATATGAAACTGAATAAATAGTGCTTTCATTTATTTGCGACAAACAAAGTTCTACATCTAGTGTCCTTTATTTAATCAAAAGATTGTCTCTAGGACACCCATATGCTAACACCTCTTGGATCTATCCCTATAGATCTTTATACCAAGTATAAAGGCTGCCTCTCCCAAATCCTTCATGAAAATTTTTCTGAAAGCCACTCTTTCGTTATTTTTAATATGGGGATGTCATTTCCAATTAGCAATATGTCATCTACATAAAGTACTAGGAAGACGACATTACTACCACTAACCTTACTGTAAACACAAGGTTCATCCTCGTTCTTGATAAAACCGTTACTCTTAACGACTTCATCAAAACGTATATTCCAACTACTTGATGCTTGCTTTAGCCTATATATTGACCTTTGTAGTTTGCATACCATATGCTCCTGATCTTTGATTTTAAAGCCTTCAGGTTGTGTCATGTACACTTCCTCCTTCAAGAAACCATTCAAGAAGGCGGTCTTGACATCCATTTGCCAAATTTCATAGTCGTGGTATGCTGCTATTGCAAGCATGATCTTAATAGATTTGATCATGGAAACTGGTGAGAAAGTCTCATCATAGTCAACTCCTTGTCTTTGACGATACCCTTTCGCCACCAACCTAGCTTTGTAGGTCTGAACGTTGCCATATGCATCAGTCTTTCTTTTAAAGACACATTTGTTAACGATAGGAACTATTCCTTGTGGTTTAGGAACCAAGGTCCATACCTTGTTCTGATACATCGAATCTATTTTAGATTCCATGGCTTCAAGCCATCTAGAGGAGTCAACATCTTTGACCGCCTTCTCGTAGTTACTTGGTTCATCATCCTCGACAGTTTGCTGATTCTCAATCACAAACCCATACCTCTCAGGTGGATGGATGACCCTCGTAGACCTACGGAGTTGTGTGTTTACTTCTCCATTGGAGAACGTCGCCTGCGGAGCAGACTTGGGTTCCTCAATCTGTTCTTGTGGTTCTTGAACTTCTTCAAGATTAATCTTACTCCCACTGACTTCTTGAGAGATCTAATCCTTCTCAAGGAACTCAGCATTCCTTGATTAAAACCAGTATCCCTTAGAACCTTGGGATACCCCACAAATAGACATTTAGTACTCTCAGCACTAAGCTTGTCTGATGCCAACGCTTTGACATAAGCCGGCGATCCCCATACCCTAAGGTAACTCAGGTTGGGTCTCTTACCATTGCATATCTTATATGGTGTGGTCTGAACAGATTTAGACGGTACCCTATTTAGAAGGTATGCCGCTGTGTCTAAGGCATATCCCCAAAACGATTTTGGAAGTTGAGTCTCACTCATCATAGACCTAACCATGTCTAACACAGTCCTATTTTCTTCTGACACCGTTTTGGTGTGGTGTGTTAAGTGCAGTAAACTGTGAGAGAATTCCATTTTCTCTCAGATAATCCCGAAACTCACGGCTCAAATAGTCACCATCACGATCTGATCGCAATGACTTAACCATCTTGCCATGCTATTTCTCTACTTCATCAGTAAATGAAATAGGAGTTTCCTCCTCTAGCCTCAATATACATTGGGTCACATAAATCACAGTGAATGAGTTCTAATAACTCACTAGCCTTATGATTCTCAAGCCCTTTGGGCTTTTGACGAATCATTTTCCCAGCTAGACAAGATTCATACTGTCCATAGGATTCCAAATCCTTGGAGTCCAGGTATCCATCTCTATGCATCCTAGACAATCTTGTTTCATTTATGTGCCCTAGTCTATAGTGCCAAAGATAGGATTGAGTATCTATCCTAGGTCATTCCACATCTACATTGAGCACTTTAGTTCCTATTTCCAAAACATACAAGCCATTAATTAAAGAAGCGTACCAAAACAATATCATTCAAAATGATAGAAAATGTACCATCCTTAATAGTTAAAGAAAAACCATCTTGTTCTAAACAAGAAATAATATTTTTAGAAATGCTGGGAACATAAAGAAAATTATTCAAATGCAATAAGGTGCCCGTAGGCTAATGAGGTCGGTATACCCACCAGCATGAGCAGCAAGTCTTGCTTCATCACCTGCGCGGGGTCCACCTCATTTTTCTCCAATCTTCTAGGCTTCTAAGCACCTGCAACACATTGCAGATTATAAGAGCCATAACCGGTATCCAATACCTTATGAAGTCGATTAGCACAAGAATAATTTATCTCAATCATGTGAATACCTGAGGTTGAAGCATCACCATGCTCCTTCACACTCTTCAGGTAGTCTGGGAAATTCCTTTTCCAAAGGCCATTTTTGCCACAATGGAAGCACACAACATCGCTTTTGTCCTTGGGTGCTCCCTTACCTTTCTCTTTGCCCTTTTTCTTATTGGGTTTTCTTTTGGGCTTAAGGGAGTTGCCTTTTGCAGGCTCCTTGCCCTTACCCATGGCCCTTTCAGGCCCACCAATCATAAGAGCTTGTGTCTCATCCTTCTTGATAGGCATTTCAGTAGTCGTTAACATCCTTAACAACTCTGGCAAGCTCACAAGCATCCCATGCATGTTGTAATTCATTATGAATTCACTAAAAGAAGGAGGAAGTGATGATAGAACTAAGTCATTAATTAATTCAGCATCCATTGTGAACCCTAGATCCTCTAGCTTCTCAATGAGTGCCATCATCTTCAGTACATGGCGGTTAAAACACATGCCTTCAATCATCTTGCACAGGAACAATTCCCTAAAGGTCTCATACCTCTCATGTCTGCCTTTAATATCATACAACTCCATGAGATGCAGGATAATAGAGGGGGCATCCATATGCTCGTGCTGTTTACGCAGTTCAGGCGACATGGATGCCAACATGATGAAACAAGCCAACACATTATCATCCATGTGTTGCTTTTGGGTCTCGAAATCAAATTCCGTGAACCCATCTTCCCCTTCCTTAGGCGCAATAGGTAAAGCAGTGTCAAGGACATAAGCTATCTTTTCAGTCTTAAGAACAATTCTTAAGTTCCGATACCAGTCCATAAAATTTGAACCGGTCAGTTTATTCTTATCGAGAATTGAACGCAGTGACAGTTGATTAGTCATACTAAAAGCTGAAAAAGATGTAAATATGATTTTAGTTAATATACGATTATGTAGTTAAAAGTAAATTATTAAAGACTTTAAATAATTTGCCCCTCCCACTATTTTATCTAAGTCAATGACCTTTACTTTTGACTTAGGGTTAAACTACTTTTAGATTTTACCTTAGTGGATTAAGAGTGCGATTATTTATTTTAATCTCCATCTAAGACCGCAAGATTAATTTAAATAATGGGTTGATCTTTATCCTAGCACCATTATGAGATCAACCAATAATGGGTTGATCTCATACCCTCTCTTAACATTAGGTTGACAACTCTTTGTCGCTTAGTGGTGCATCTCATGCAACCAACCTAGCACCATTACCCTAAGCACATAAGCCGGCTGTGCCTGCAACTTATGTCTTAGTTAAGCATTAAACCAGCACCCCAAGTGTCTTACACATCAAACACTACTCTAGCTCAACGAAACAGTGGGTCCCAACTGAGTTGTGGAGCACCACTATGTAGAAGAGGTTTGAGTAGCATTGGTGGTGGGAGGTAATCATACGGTTAATTATTTATTCCTTTTAAGGGTTCCTTTTATTTTAGGGTTAATTAGGTCTCATCAAACGCATGTTATAAGCAATCATGTTAGTCGTAACCTATGTCAAACATCTATCGTTTTACACTAGTCGCTATTGGACAAACATAATAACCATACAAAACGCGGTTTGCCAATTCATGCATACTAGACTTTCTAACCATACATGCATTTAAACAGTTTATATTGAGATAGTCATGGTGCTCGCGCTTTTGTCCATTTTGCTTCTTTAAGCAACGGCCGCTTGTCGTCTATACGCCACTAGCCTAATTCTCTAATTACACATAATTAAAGAAACTCCAAAACATCTTTGGAGGGACAAAATTACAAAAATTGAAATTACAAATTACACTTGTAAATTAAATAGCACAATTACACATTAATTTAAAATTCAAAATTTTAAATCCGGGCACTATGACCATCCCCTTCCTGTTTGTACCTGAAAGAATCAAAACTTGCAAACACAAACATTATATTGTCACATAATATTTTTCACATATATTTTGATATTTAACATTTAAACATCAAAATAATATCAAGATTCAAATTCTTAAATTTCTCTAGTTGGCCGAATTTTAAAAACAATTTTTAATTCAAATTTTGTTAATTCTTTCTCAAAGAAAACAAAATTAAACCATGCATGTAGCCATAAACATCTTCATGGCTGAATCACATAGTGAGCTCCAAGAGCACCTATAGCTACTGCCTTGAAGCTTGGGTAAGTTATACCACCTTGTTCTTGAGTTTTAATGCTTAAAAGAGATGTCTTGGCATGTTTAATGAGTTAAAAAAGTAACCAATTGGTATGTGGACGTAAAAGAGTATAAAAATGCATGCTTTAATGTTTGGAAGTGATAAAAATGGAACCTTAGAAGGATATCTTTGCGAAATGCAGAAACTGCATTCTGTCGCGAAATATCCGGATATTTCCAGTGAGATATCTGGATATGGGATATCCTGATATTTCCAGTGAGATATCCGGATATGGGATATCCTGATATTTCCAGTGAGATATCCGGATATTGGGACAGCAACGAACCTGTTTTGGTAGAAATTCGATATCTTGAGCTACAGAGCTCCAAATCGAGTTTCGTTTGGACCTCTGTGAAGCTAACACATAGGGGTACAACTCTGTAAATTTTCGTATTCATTGGATAAGTGGTTTGACTAAAGTGTCATTTTGAAGTCGAGTTTTGGTTGCTGGAAATTCCGGTTACAGCAGTCACCTTGCGTAAAACATAATCGGAGTTATACAACTCCGATTGAGTCGTATAATATGTCATTGGAAAGCTGGAGATGTATAGTTTAACATATTAAAATCTTATAATTTTTGCTAAAGATATTCAATTAAAGTTTTAAAAAGAGTAAACGCAGTTTAATGCTTAAGGCTTTGAGAAAAGCCTGCAATAAGCGAAAATGAGAAAGAAGACGTATTCCTTTTGTCATGCAATTATAGAGCATGAGTATTGATGATAATTCTGATATAAACAGACTGTGATTGTGCTGTTTGGTGACCTTAAGCTAGCGTGGACTCTTGGCTTGGATAGTTAGCTTGCGAGGTAAGCTTTCGTGTCCTCGGTTTAGCCATTGTTGGTTCCACCATTTCCCATGGGGGATGGTTTATATGCATGATGTGTTTTTCATGTACTGTTTTATTGAAATGCTATGGAGCTGTTAAGTGCAATTGCTGTATGATATTTATGTGGTGTTTGCCTTAAAGGGAAGCCATGGGGTGGTCCTTTGGGGGTAGGTACAGCATGGGCTGATACAGCATGGGCAGGTACTGTATAGGTAATAGATGTATTCCTGCACTTCTCTGATCAGTAGAATAGTATAACCTACATAACATGATATCTGCTGCATTGCACTCTTTTGGAACTTATATCAGATATATGCTTTTGAACTTATATTTGCACATGTAAGTGAGCTTGGGGTGGAAGAGCTTTGAGGACCCCTTGTCTTACTGAGATTTCTTATTTAGAGATCTCACCCCACGTTTGGGGATGCTTATTTCAGGTTCAGGTAATTTGGGGGCTGATGCCTCTGGCGGCAGGAGGCCAAAGCTTAGTTGATATATAGACTTGATGTATGCTGACATGACTGGACTTGGATGCTGTTTATGTTTTCTGCTAGTATTATGTTATTTGAGATGAAACTGCTGTTGGCTATGTTGCCTTATTTGGTGAGCATGGGATTTGTCCATGCCACATAGACTTGGTTATGTCTTGTTTTGATTAAAGTTGTATTAATGTATCAGGATGTTTGTCCAGGCTATATGTTGTAGTCCTGTGACTTAGATACTCACTGTATTTATATATTGAAATATTTCAGTTAACTGTATTGCAATTTACATAGAGGCAATATTTTTATGAAAATGAATTAAGTAATTCAACTTGGTAATGATAATGACGTCATAATTGGAAAGAAAAAGTTATTCAGCATTTTTAATTAAGCACCGCTTAATACGATGTAATGTTAATATTCCGGGTATACACGGGGTGTTACACCATGTCATGACACAACCTTGCATCCCGTAAGCTCGAGAGGTGTTCATCCACCACTCATGGGCATCGCCCTCCAGTATATAAGTCGCGAACATCAACTTCTGAGGGTCAGTGCACTGCATGACCTGAAATATCTTGTTCAGCGATTGCAGCCATCTTGCCACAGCAATAGGATCCAACGACCCCTCAAACACAGGTGGCTTATGCTTCCTGAAAGCATTCAACCATCGATTAATAGCATCACGATCCTCAGCAGCTCTGCCAAGGTCTCCACTGTCTCAGTGACATGAGCAGCACTGCCAGTCTGGCTATGGCTCCCCTCCTGAGTACTAGGTGGAGGCGGCGGCGCTGGTGGCGGTGAAGCCTGGCCGACAGCAGGACCAACCCTCATCTCCTCCAACATGACTCTCATCATCGTCATATTCGCCATCCTGTTTGTAACGCCTGGCAACTTGCATGGATTAACGACTGTCCCCACACACTAACACGAGACTTTTCAGCGTGCTTTGTCCTCACTCGCACACTTCCCGGGAAAACTTCCCAGGAGGTCACCCATCCCAGAATTGCTCCAAGTCAAGCACGCTTAACTGTGGAGTTATTCCGGTCCGGGCTACCGAAAAGTAGATGCATCTTGTTAGTATAGGTAGTACCAATTAATTCTTATAAGCAATTCCCAACTGTACTGTCCCATACCAGCACAGTCTCTGGAATCCCTCTCTTTCCGGTGTTATTCGATTCATTCATTTACCCCCATCGCTGGAAGCCTGCCAGGAGCCGCTCCTTGTCCGTGCCCTTGCGCACCGGCGATCACTCCCCGCCCTCGTCAGCGCCTGGGATGTTACATGCCCACCAGCTTCCGCCTGGTTCGTCCTCGAACCACACCGTACTGGATGAGAGGCCCTGCTCTGATACCACTTGTAACGCCTGGCAACTTGCATGGATTAACGACTGTCCCCACACACTAACACGAGACTTTTCAGCGTGCTTTGTCCTCACTCGCACACTTCCCGGGAAAACTTCCCAGGAGGTCACCCATCCTAGAATTGCTCCAAGTCAAGCACGCTTAACTGTGGAGTTATTCCGGTCCGGGCTACCGAAAAGTAGATGCATCTTGTTAGTATAGGTAGTACCAATTAATTCTTATAAGCAATTCCCAACTGTACTGTCCCATACCAGCACAGTCTCTGGAATCCCTCTCTTTCCGGTGTTATTCGATTCATTCATGTACCCCCATCGCTGGAAGCCTGCCAGGAGCCGCTCCTTGTCCGTGCCCTTGCGCACCGGCGATCACTCCCCGCCCTCGTCAGCGCCTGGGATGTTACACTGTTCGCCTCGAGGACTTCCTCAGTGGCCCTCCGGTTCGCTTCACGAACCTCAGCTGCGGCTATCCGGTTCGTTTCGCGAACAGCTTCCATCATTGTCGCGTTGGCTTGTCTAATGGCCTCCTGATCGGCTACTTTGGCCGCCTGCATCTCAGCCAATGCAGTCAGGACAGGATCGAGTTGATCCTCCAAAGTGTCTCGTGTTCTCCCGGATCTTACCATGACTCTGCACAAGTTACACAATTTATGAGTTGATCAGGCCCACGCAATGTGGTCACATATGCATTATCATAATAACATTTGATGGAGTAAACACATAAGACAGACACAACCAAACAACCTAGAAATTGTAATACATACAGGCTTTTCCCTCGAACCAGGATCTGATACCATAAATCTAACACCCCGTATATATCCGGTAATGTTATCATACTATCGTATTAAGCTGCGCTTAATTAAAAATGCGGAATATCTTTTTCTTTTCAATTATGATGCCATTATCATTACCAGCTTGCTTATTAATCAGTTAATAAAAACATTTCCTGTATGTAATTGCAATAAAACAGCTAACTGAAATACCTCATTAAATAAATAACATAAGCATTTGTCTCTAGTCACGGAACTACAACACGTAGACCGGGCCAACTAACAGTTTATAAAACTCAGCTCAAAACACTAACAATAAGTGACATGGACAAACCCCATGCTCACACAAATAAGGCAATAAAGCCCAACATCAGTCTCAACATTAACAACGCAATAATAAAGATGCGAAAAACATAAACAACATCCAATCCAGTCATGCTATCATCAAGGCAGTCATAACAATAGTCATCAATCATGCTCTGGCCTCTTGCCACCAGAGACATTAGCCCCCATACTACCTGAACCTGAAATAAGCATTCCCCAAACGTGGGGTGAGATCTCTAAACAAGAAATCTCAGTAAGACAAGGGGTCCTTATGGATCTTCCACCCCAAGCTCACTTACATGTGCAATATAAGTTTAAAAGCAGTTCATTATCATCAGTTCTAAAACAGTGCAATGCAACAGATAATCATATCATGTGTGTCAATACTATTCTACTAGCTAGAGAAATGCAGGAATACGTCTATCTCCTACATATAGTGCAAGACGCCACTTGCATCCACCCCGGATCACCGTATTGTATGACGCCACATACTCAGGCTTGTCGTCAAGATGGAACAACACATGCATATTAAAAGCCATTACATGTAAAGTTCAATCAACATGTAACACAGCATGCATATACCATATCCCCATGGAACATGGTGGAACCACAACATGGCTAAACCGAGGACACGAAAGCTTAACTTGCAAGCTAACACCCAAAGCCAAGAGTCCACAGCTCAAAGTCCAATCATAGCATAATCACAATCTGTTATGACCAATACTATATCAATAATTATGCACCTCAAGCATACAACTTAAAGACAACGCCTTTCCTTTACGTTTAACGTCTTAAGGCTCCATACAAAGCCAATAAGCCCTTAATCACTTGATTCTGACTTAGTTCATTAATTACAGAAGTCCAACTTCCTTTACCTAGGGTCCACAAACCCCCAATAGCCTACTGTATGCACAGTAAAGCTATTGTTCTTCGAAATCCCAGAATATCCAGATATTCCTCGGGGACATATCCGGATATGCAATATCCGGATATCTCACTGACCATATCCGGATATACAATATCTGGATATCCAGATCCCCAGATCCGGATATCTAATATCCAGATATCTGTTCGACAAATATCCGGATATTTCACGACAGAATGCAGTTTCTGCATTTCGTGAAGATATCCTTGCAAGGTTCCATTTTTAACACTTTAACACGTTAAAGCATGCATTTTTATACCCTCTTAGGTTAACATACCAGTTGGTTACTTACTTAACCCATTAACATGCAAAGATGACACATTTATGTTAGCATATGGGTGTCCTAGAGACAATCTTTTGATTAAATAAAGGACACTAGATGTAGAACTTTATTTGTCGCAAATAAATGAAAGCACTATTTATTCAGTTCCATATTGTGTCTCGATATTATTGTTAATATTATATGAACGAACTGGATAAACTCCTTGGAATAGAACATGTATCTCTTGAGTATCTGTGATGAGATCACGATCATGAGGATTCAAGGATATTGCATGTCTATTCCTAATTATATGTTCCTAGTCTAGAGACACTGAGTTTGGGGATCAGTGATCTCGAGTAAGACTAGTACGACTTATATACTTGTATATGGATACAAGGTAAAGACCTCACGAGCTGCAGATATGGAGATATCTTAGCTAAAGTCATGGGTGGACCTATAAGAGTATAGCTCGCACTGAACAGACCCAAAAAGAGACTATGAGGAAATCTCACAGATAGTGTCATTAGAGTAATCTCTTTATGTTTGGGTATGTCTTTCCTTAGACCAGAAGTTATTACCTAGACTGTGTTCTTGAAGGCATGTTTTGATTGTATGCCTCGTCTGCCTGAAACATGGAGACTCATAGGTATACTGTTGGGCGTATCCTTAAAGGGCACAGGGCTAGGGTAATAAGCTGAAGGAATTCGTCAAATCTCTGTGCGAGATTAGGTTATCTGTAAATCGGAGAAATCGGGATGACATTTACAGGGACTCGGGAATTTATGCATAGTAAAAGAGATCGTGAGATGATCTGCCTTTAGAGTCAGTAAATTGAAGATTCCCTATTTCGAATAAAGCTTCCCCTAAACCGCAGGGGTTGATACATTTCCTTACCCTAGGATTAATGGGAAGATAACCGAGACGAAGGGAAATACATACGGTAACCAAATATGTGCAATAGGATGCTCAAGTCATTAATCTGACTAGTTCTGGGGCAACAAAGCATTGCTAGTGCTCTGTGTTGTCATTAATTGGGTTGTGGGCTTGTTGGGCCCAAGCCCAGTTATGTCAGAAGCTAAGTTGGACCTGATGGGTCACACACTAACACCTTGTAGTCATGATGGACTAGCTTTAAAGGTATTGGGCCTAATAATAGTTGTTAGCCCAAGAAGCTGTTTGGAAGCCCACTTAAATAGGTGGGTAGTGCATGGAGCTTAGTAATGGGCTTGGATAGTCCAAGCCATTACTAATTAATTTAATTAGTTAAATCAATAATCAAATATTTGAATTTTGAATTTTGAATTTGAAATTGGAATTTTGAAATTTGAATTTGGAATTTGAATTTTGAAATTCGAATTTTGAATTTGAAATTTGAAATTTGAATTTTGAAATTTGATTTTGGAATTTGAATTTGGAATTTGAATTTTGAATTTGAAATTTTGAATTTTGAATTTTGAATTTGAATGTTTGAACATTTGAATTCAAGTGTTTGAATTCGAATTTGAATTGGCATTGAAAAGTTGTTTCATAACAAAAGGATAAGACAGGATCTTATTGGAGCATATTCCTTGGATCAAGAAGCATCTTTGGAGCACTATCCTTGGGCTGTTTGGTGCGCAAATTTGAGTGATAAGGATGTCATCTTATCACTTAAAACAAAGCTCCATTCAGATTTGGTGGTTGAGGGAATCAGTGGGTGAGTTGATTCAAATTTTGAATGCAACTACTCAATATATTTGGACCCTTTCTAGAGCTGAATTATGCGCATGAAAAGTATAGTTTATGAATTTAAGTTTAAATTATTTTGAACTTAATTTCATGACGATAAGATTGGAGGTTGTTGGCAAAATTGGTTTTGCAACAGCTCCACCTTATCCTCCCCTGTTCCATGCGCAAGTTTCAAATAAGTTTGAAAGTTGGTTATTCATTTTGAATGAATTGATTCTCTCCTCCTCTCATCAAGGTGTGCGCATATATACTGGTTCCTTACCTTAGGGTTTTGTCAAGAAAACCTAGCCAACTCTTCTTCATCTGATGAACCATTCTGTAGGGTAGTTCACTACACCTTTCCAAACAGAATACCTAGCCTCCACCTTCACCACTTGTGCGCATAGCAAGCCTCACTGTGGTGTTCATCTGGTGACTTTCAAGAAGGGGTTCTTGCATCATTGACGAACGGTGGTGTGGATCACCATTAGAGGGTTTGAACCCTTCAAGCCTGACATCTGATCTGCCTGACTGATCAGGCCAAAAACAAGGTAACATCATGCTGTCTTAAAGCATGAACCTATGTGTGCATGTATGTTTCCGCAGTAAAAATTTTGTTTTTACACCTTACATGCATCGGCCTTCAAAGGCCAGTTTACTTTCACTTTAACCCATCAAAACACATGATAAGGTTGAAAAACTCACCAAAGGCTCAAAACAGAGGCAAAGGCTGCTCTTGGAGCTCACCACCAACTCCAAAGGTTCAGACTAGCAAGGGTGCACGAAAATGCACAACAAGGTGGATCCTTTCTACACAAAGGTTGACACTTTGAAGCTCACAAGCCAAGAAGAAAGCTCCAACACTACAAACCACCAACTCATCCCCTTTAGCAACCTCAACACAGCCCCAACACTCAGAAGCAAGGCCACCAAAACCCTCTCAATGCTCACTCTCACTCACCACAAGGTGTTTACAAGAAGAAGGAGAAGGAAAATCAAGAGGAAGTGGTGATTTGGTCAAAAAAGGTGAAGAACATGCAATGAAACAGTGGCAACCATTCAGCCTCCAAGTCACTCACGTAGGAAATAGAGGAACCTAGGCTTTTGTGCCCTTAATGGTGTATTTATAGCCAAAATACACTTAAACACACAGTATTAACTTTAATTGCTACGCTTAGCATTTTAATCCCAAACTCAGGATTCTTAACCTACTCAATTTTACAAGAATTATCATATTTTTATTATATTTTTCTGAGGACCTTTCCGGTACGCGCTTTTCCATAGCCAGTATCATTTCTGGCATCAGATCTCATTATTTTGACTTGAAACTCGTTTTACAAGTCCTACATATTATTCTAGTAATTATGATGCACTTATTATAATTTTCCGCGATACTTTTTGGTACACATTTATACCGACTAGCAGAACCGATATGTGCACTTTTCTTTCGAAAAGCGACTTTCAGCATTCTTACCCACTGATTATAATTATTAAAGCCTCATAATAATTATTAGGTCAATTATGGAATTATTTCCTAATTATCACAATTAAATCATTAATTACCTTAATTTGCGGTGCGGGTTCTTACACCATCAACCCGCCAAAAAATGAGTCGGCCTGCCCCGCCCCGCTTTTGAAAGTGGGCTGAAAACCTCAGCCCGCGCCGCCCCATTTGGCGGGTTGGCCCGTGTAACACCCCAAATTCTAACAATTTATAATAACATAAATAAATTCAATAATTTTTATAAATAACAGCGGAAGTTCAAAATAATCAAATTTGGGAAGTGTTACCGCCGCGCTTGTACTGTTGTCAAGCGCAAGGCTAACTTTATTACATTAAAACAAAACTAAAACTAAAGTTTAAATAAAGGAAATATGTATTATGCATTTATTTAAATCTCATAAACTAGCCAGAAAAGTCTGCTTTGTGATCTCACTGCCCACAGCTAGCCCCATCCTTTACAATCCGCTTCACTGAAAATCTGCTCCCCCGCATCCCAGCAGGATCATTGCAGTCAAACAAACACAAAAGTCAGCAAAGCTGGTAATCCCAATCAAAATACAATTAATGTAATTAATAATAAATTAAATCAAATATATATAATCAAATTGTGATAAATCAATTCCACATTAATTAAATCAAATATCAATATAATATTTATCATATATATTCTTAATCATAATCACATCAAATTATCAGCTTCAACATATATTCACATCGAATCAAATTTCATTCATAAATCTTTATTACGTTTATTTAGTGGAGTAGTGGGAAGAGAACCATGGTAGACCCAGGAAACCCTGCCAGTCTACCCTGTGACCCGGGAAACCCTGCCAGTCACAAATAAATCACATTGGCCATAATCAATTCACATCTTCCTAGTATCCCGGATATCCTGCGAGACACCTCTTTCCAAAGTTGCTACTAGTATCCCGGGAAACCCTGCCAGATACCACTTTGAGAAGAACGGATATTCTCTGTTCACATCGTATAAATATACCAGAGGCATAAAGCCCAAGGTTGTGTTCATCACTTTGGGAGGTACCATCTCAAAGCTATCTTCCCACTATTATTTATTACAATCACACACAATCAATTCAATCTTATCACAAATAGTTTTCATGATTTCCACATCAATTCAATCTAGAGTGTAATTTCTAAATTCAACCTTTCGATAATATCATAATTTCCAAGTTCAATCTTTCAATAATATCGTAATTTCCAAACTCAATCTTTCAATAATATCATAATTTTCATATTCAACATCTATCATAGAAAAACCCAGATTCAATCATCATATCAAAAGTTTCCAAAGAAAAATTCAAATATTTACATCTAATAAATTTAATAGGAAGTATAACTATAGTGCCCTAAGCATCGAGATTACATCAAAAATTCATATAAAGCTAACCCTTGACTCTCTAGGGATTAGGATTACACCTACCAAAATTACATATAACCTATGACTCTTTAAGAATTAGGATTACACCTACCAAAATTACATATAACCTATGACTCTTTAAGAATTAGGATTACACTCAAATTTCATATAAAAGAGATAACGTACGAATACCTAAGGATTAAGATTACATCATAACAAATTATGTAGGACTCTAGAGATTAGGATTACATCATAACAAATTCTATATGACTCTAGAGATTAGGATTACATCATAACAAATTCTATATGACTCTAGAGATTAGAGTTATGTAACATCCCGCATAATTAGTAAGATGCATAAGTACTATATGTGATAGATGTATGTGTAGAATTCGGATTTATGGTTTAGGTTTGATGGCTTGCGAATTTTTGATCCTTATCCTTGGATGAGACTAAGGTAAGTATTTAAATTAAATCATAGGAGGGTGCATATGTAGGCATGTGAAATTTATTAAAATCATATGAGTAATTTGAGTGTGTGTTAGAAGGCTTTAGTGTTTATTGGACTTTGGAAGTGGGCTAGTGTGTGTGGACTTGTCACTATTGGACTTGTGTGATTGGGTTCTGTGTGTGTGTGGCCATTGGCCCAAGGAGGCTTTTGGGTCAATCATGTTCAGCCCAAAGTTAAACCCACACTTATCCCCCTAAGCCTTGTCCAACAAGGTGTCTTGTGTATCAAGAAACTTTCACATGGCAAGAGTAATTCCTACTCATTTCATGCGCATAGAAGATAGGAAAGACTTAGAAAAATCTGCCAACTTACTCCTTGATTGACCGCCACATCACTCTTATTTTGTGCACATTTGACTTCAACTTCATTGCATGAAAGACACATGTACTTCTTAGCATCAATTTGGGCTGCATCTCTCCTCATTTAGGCGCACATGGAGAGGGTTTGAATCAGATTTCCTTATGACACAAATCTGCCTAACTTGTTGACTTGGAGAACCACCTTACACCTCCCATCATGAGGCTGAAATGTGCAGATTTCTGCATGCTTTTGGCAGTCCATCATGAACCAAATCTGTCCTTGCCTCCACATGCAACCAAAGAAGGATTTTGGGGCTGCAACCTCCTCATCATATGCGCACAAGACAGCTCCAAATCAGAGTTTAGGCTGCCACAAATCTGTGCTCATGATGACACCTCCTTTTCACTCCACCATGTGCGCATGACTTGCTTGTTTATGTTGAAAAATTCTGACTTAGAACAACAATCAGATCTGAACCTTTCCCTCACCTCTTTGCATGTGCATAGTGTACTTTAGAAGCAACCCCTTGCTTGTTTTGACCAAGAGTGCAGTCCCACCTGCACAAGAAACCAGATTTTTGCCATAATGTCCATCATTGCAACCTCCTCTCTTCTCCCTTTAATTGTGCGCACAAGAGGCCTTCCTCATCTTGCACAAGTGCAGCCAAGTTCCTTCCTCATTCCCTCCCTCTCTAGCCGAACATACAAGCCCTCTTGGAGCAAGAAGACTTTGCTAACTCTCACCTTTCCCTCATACTCACACAGCCGTGGCCTAAGACACAAGAGAAGTGTGAGTTTCCCTTCTCATTCCCTCACTGTCCAGCCTAGTCCTCACACTTGGAAGCTGTCCAAGATTGTCCTCCTCACCATTTATGCGCATAGATCATCTCCTTGGAGGTGTGGACTTGTTGTTGGTAGAACTAGAAAGGTGTGGTGTGTGAGCAAGAAGTGTGTACTACAAGAGGTAAGCCTAGAACTTAGACCTCTTTCATTGTGTGTAACCTTGTGTGTGCATGAGATGCCTCCTTGAATATGTTTTGTTTTGGATTCTTGATTGAGCATGGTTAAAGTATAAGGATGGAGCTATTTTATGATGACTTGTATGCATGAGTTATAGAATGAAAGTCTCATGGTTATGTTTAAGTTCATGCCACTATTTTCTTGTATGAATATGCCACTGTTTTGAGGAGAAATATGCCACTGTTTTGGAATGAATCTACCACTGTTTTGAGGATGCATATGCCACTGTTTCAGTTTTACAAGAGCACCATCTTGATGCCACTGTTTTGTATAAAAGTGCCACTGTTTTGAGGATGCATATGCCACTGTTTCGGTTGGACAAGCTCACCATTTTGATGCCACTGTTTCTGCACACAATACCCACTGTTTCTGCATAAAATGCTCACTGTTTTAATGCCACATATGTCACTGTTTTGCACCAAAAACACTCACTGTTTTAGTACTTAATGAGCCACTGTTTCTGCATAAAATAACCACCATCTTGATGTCCAAACACTACCCTTTATGCCACTGTTTTAATGTCTAAAAATCATGATTTTTATCACTGTTTTGGATATTCAAATGTATCATTCATGCCACTGCTTTAATGTTCAAAAACCACTCCCTTTGCCACTATTTTTGATGTGCAAATATCACCACTAATGTCACTGTTTTAATGATTAAATACTACCATTCATGCCACTGTTTTGATGCGCAAAAGCCACTGATTATGTCACTGTTTTAACGTTCAAATGCCACTGTTTCTGCCACTGTTTGATGTCACTGTTTCTGCCACTGTTGATGTCCAAAGAGCCACTGTTTCTGTGTCAAAATGGTCACTGTTTCTGCTGTATGTTCACTGTTTTCCTGCTGTAAAACGTCACTGTTTCTGTCCACTGTTTTTAAGGAAAATACCACTATTTTCTGCTCACTGTTTTAAAGAACAACTCACTGTTTCTGCTCACTGTTTTAAGCACAAACGTCACTGTTTTCTGCTGTAAAAACGCTGTTGTATGCTCACTGTTTTTCTACTGTAAACACTGCTGTATGCTCACTGTTTCTGCTGTAAATCGCCGCTGTAAATGATTGGTTGTAATTGATTTAGGTGTGCATAAGAAGTGAGATACTTCGCTGCGGTTTGGTATTGTTTAAGGCACACAAAGTAAGTGTCAGGCGATATTACCTAATGTGACTATTGACTACTGGTATAAAATTGTGACATGATGCTCCATATTCCGTAAAAGTATTATGTTCCATTATGATGAAAGGAAACTGCCGAAAATGTGCCGTGATGGCTATATGATTATGAGGTAAAGACGTTATGTGGCAGCATAACGCATATGAAAAGTATATGTGCCGTGATGGCTATATGAAAGGTATATAAGCATGCACCTTACATCATACCGCATTTTTGTACGTTTTGTGTGTGAAAGCATAGCATGGCATGCATGTACCAAGAGCATATAGGTCTTGCTTTTTAGAATAGTTATGTACAAGACCATGTGTTTGAGCAAGCATCATATAGGCATCCCCAAGGTACCGGGGTATGGGACACTTGGCATCAGTCCGCATAGGCCCACAGTTGGAATCCACATGGAGCTCAGGTGCCAAGGGATATTTGATTCCACTGTGAAGTGCGCGCACGACGGTGCTAAAAGCGCAAAGGAAAGGCGTTATATACGCAATATATGAATATGATGAAAAGGAAAAGCGTTATATGCGCAATATATATGAATATGATGAAAAGGAAAAAGGAAAAGGAACAAGGATATGTTGAAGTGACTATTTATGATTTTGTGCCTAGTTAATACTGTTATATTACTGGTTTTGTTGCCACACTACTGGGATTTTTCTCACCCCTTCGGGGCTGCTATTTTCCAAAATGGCAGGAGGACGTAAAAGCATTTGAAGGATGATGTTTGCTGTTGCTTGCTGATGAATGGACTTGTACTGTTGCTGTTTGATTGATTGGATGACTGTAATGCTTTGGTACTTATGGATGACTGTAGACTCTATCATCTCTATTTTACCTTGAATTGTTATGAACAGCGGCTGTTTTGGAAAACGTTTTTGAAAAGAATTTAAGTGCTGAAATTTTTACAGTGCACCTTACGGGTGGTGTTTTTATGAGCAAACGAACTCTGATTTACTATTATTTTATATGCACGCGAAGCCCTCAACGTGCTCTTTCTAAATCACTCGAGATATTTTTTTTATCGTCCAAACAGAAGTGATAAGAATTGTAGAACGTTTTTCGGATCCGAATTTATATATGAGAATCTTTGTTAGCTCATGTGACGTTAACGACTCTAATTCCGCTTAGCAAACGACTCTCTTGGATGCATACAAGGGAGGGCGTTACACTAATTGGTATCAGAGCAGTTTGGTCCATGGATTTGTTTGTGATTGATTAAATTGATTGTTGATTGTGCTTATCTGCTGATTGACTGTCTAAATGTGCTATAGTTTAAGTGTTTGAGCCTAGGATAGTTAGATTGTTTAGGCCATTCTGTGATAAGACACGGATGCATAGTTAACTTGTCCGAATTGAACGCGAGTACCTACTTGGGACTGCTGCAATGAATAACTTGTGGTGAGCCTGATCAACTCATTTCATGATATTGTGAGTGCAGAATCATGGCAGGTGGTCGCGGTTCAACTCGGGGAAGGTCTGGCGATGCTGAAGAAGATCTTATCACTACTATTGGGGGACTGGCAACATTTATTCAGAATATGAGCCAAGAATGGCGTGACCATAGGCAACAGAATCAGAACCCACCCCCACTGCATGAAAATGCAGAAGAAATTGCCCGTCGGAGGTTGAAAGACTTCCGCAACTTCCAACCACCTACCTTTGAGGGTGAAGACAACCCCGAGGCTGCAGCGAAGTGGCTGCAGATGATCGAGCATATTTTCGAACGCATGGCATGCCCGGAAGCGCAGAAGACTGATTACGCGTCGTACCAGCTGATGGGAGAAGCTTTAACATGGTGGACTGGTGCGAGGGCTCTGCTGAGAGCTCAGGACGTTGAGCTGACGTGGGCCGTGTTCCGACAAGTATTTTTGGATAAGTATTTTCCTAAAGCAATGAGAAGAATGAAGCACACTGAACTGCTGTCACTCAGGCAGGATAACATGTCGGTTAATGAGTACATTGCCAAATTTGGGCAGCTGATCGAGTACGCCAACTTTGACCGAAATATCTATGATGAGGAATGGCAGGTGGAGAAGTTCGAGAGCGGATTACATCCGGAAATCCGCAAGCTCATTTTGACGACGGCTAATCGTACATTTCCGGAACTCATTAACCAGAGTCGACAGGCCGAAGGAATTATCAACGAGGCCAAGAATCTGAATAAGCAACCAACGCAATTCCACGGAGGAAACAGAGCAGGCAGATTCTGCAGGACGTCACCTGGTAGTGGTCGAGGCAGAGGTCCGCAGTTGCAGGCGCGGCCTGGAAATTTTAAGAGAAGTTATACTGTTGGTCAATCGTCAACGGGACGACATGGTGCGACGGTTTGTGCTACATGTGGAAAGAATCACTTTGGAGTTTGTCGCAAGAACAACAATGCATGTTTCAGATGTGGCCAGCAAGGACATTTTGCTTACAAATGCCCCCAGAACGCTAATCCACAGCCTACGCAAGCACGGGTGTTCGCACTGGATGCGAAAGCTGGTAATTTTCAACCTTCCTCTCTCATTTCTTTTTTTGCAAGTTAGAAAAGAGCTCCGCGAGGGAGCAGCAGGGTATCTTTTGTCAATCGAGGCTGAGACCTCGATTGACAATCAAATTCAGAATGTACCTGTAGTTAGAGAATTTGAGGAGGTATTCCCGGATGAAATACCTCGATTGCCTCCTCATAGGGAAATAGAATTTTCTATCGAACTTGTTCCTGGAGTTGGACCAATCTCCATTGCCCCGTATCGTATGGCGCCTTTGGAACTGCGAGAGTTGAAGAAGCAGATAGAAGAACTTTTGGCAAAGGAAATTCATCAGATCGAGTACCTCTCCATGGGGTGCTCCAGCCATCTTGATTAAGAAGAAGGATGGAAGTTTACGTCTGTGTGTAGATTACCGGCAGCTGAACAAAGTTACGGTGAAGAATAAGTATCCGCTACCGAGGATCGACGATTTGATGGACCAGCTGAGAGGAGCCAGAGTCTTTTCCAAGATAGATTTACGATCGGGATACCATCAGATCCGGGTCAAACCGGAGGATATTCCGAAAACAGCTTTTAGGACTCGTTATGGGCACTACGAATATCAGGTGATCCCATTCGGACTCACGAATGCTCCAGCGGTATTCATGGACTACATGAACCGCATTTTCCGCCCATTTCTTGATCAGTTTGTTATTGTGTTTATCGACGATATCCTGATTTACTCAGCTAATGAAGAGCTGCATGCGGAACATTTGAGGATCGTCTTGCAAATATTGAAAGAGAAGCAGTTGTACGCGAAATGGTCGAAGTGCGAGTTTTGGCTTAAGGAGGTCCAGTTTCTGGGTCATGTCATTTCATCAGAAGGTATCGCGGTGGACCCCAGCAAGGTTGAAGCTGTCATGAATGGGGAACGGCCCAAGACTGTCACCGAAGTAAGAAGTTTCTTAGGTCTTGCTGGATGTTATCGAAGGTTCATCCAGAATTTCTCTCAGATAGTGCAACCCCTTACCCGGAAGGATAAGCCGTTTGAGTGGACCGAAGCTGTGAAGAATGTTTCATGGAACTGAAGAGCAGGTTGACAAGTGCTCCCGTACTCACGATTCCGGATCCTACCCGGAAGTTCAAAGTATACCGTGATGCCTCGCTAAAAAGGACTTGGATGCATGTTGATGCAGGATCGTATGGTGGTAGCCTATGCATCTCGACAACTTAAGCCTCACGAAGAAAATTATCCTACGCACGATTTGGAGTTAGCAGCTATAGTGTTCGCACTTAAGATCTGGAGGCACCACTTGTATGGTTCGCAGTTTGACGTGTTCAGCGATCATAAGAGTTTGAAGTATTTGTCCGACCAGAAGGAGCTGAATATGCGGCAACGACGGTGGATGGAATTTCGGAAGGACTACGATTTTGAACTTAAATACCACCCAGGAAAGGCAAACGTGGTAGCTGACGCCCTGAGTAGGAAGACACTGCACACCGCAACTCTGATGATGGAAGAACTAAAATTGTTTGAGGCCTTTCGAGACTTGAATTTATCTGTAGACGTGAGAGGGCATAACATAAGATTGGGAAACAGAAAGGTGGAGAATGAATTGATCAGTAGAATTAAGGAGGCTCAGAAAGATGAAAAGTTAGTCCGCGAATTGGTTGGCAACCAAGATGTTGTAAAGGATGAGAATGATGTTTGGAGATTTTCAAGGTCGGCTAGTTGTGCCGAATGAAGAGTTGAAGCAAGAAGTTTTGCAGGAGGCTCATAAGGGTAAATATGCAGTTCATCCTGGATCCACGAAGATGTACCATGATTTGAAGACCTCGTTTTGGTGGCCGGGTATGAGGCGTGATATTGCGGAGTATGTATCTCGATGCCTAACTTGTCAGAAGGTGAAGTACGAACATCAGAAATCGTCAGGACTTCTTCAACCTTTGGAGATTCCCGAATGGAAGTGGGACAGTATTGCGATGGATTTTGTAGTTGGACTTCCTCGGACGCGAGAAGGATATGATGCTATCTGGGTGATTGTTGATCGATTAACGAAGTCGGCTCATTTCTTACGTGTAAGAACCACGTATAATACAGATAGTCTTGCTAGAATTTATCTGCAGGAGATTGTGAAGCTGCACGGAGTTCCTACTAGTATTGTCAGTGATCGTGACCCCAAGTTTACATCTAAGTTCTGGGAGTCTTTTCAAAGAGCTTTAGGAACCCACTTGAGATTGAGTACTGCTTACCATCCGCAGACCGATGGACAGACAGAACGCACCATTCAAGCTTTAGAGGACACGTTGCGAGCATGCGTTTTGGAGTTAGGAGGCAGCTGGGATAATTATCTTTCTTTGATTGAATTTGCTTACAACAACAGTTACCATTCAAGTATTCAGATGGCACCGTACGAAGCTCTGTATGGGAGAAAATGCAGATCCCCTTTATGCTGGACTGAAGTGGGTGAGCGAAGTATGTTAGGACCTGACTTAATTCAATAAACATCCGAACAAGTAAAGGAGATTCGAGGAAATATGCAGTGGGCTCAGGCCAGACAGAAGAGTTATTACGACAAGCGTCATAAACCCCTATCTTTCGAAGTCGGAGACCATGTATTCTTGAGAATCACTCCTACATCAGGACTCGGAAGGAGAATGGGAGTTAAGAAGTTAAGTCCACGGTACTTAGGACCGTACCTGATTATGGACCGGATTGGAGAGCCTGCATACCGGTTGGCTTTACCACCCAATCTGTCAGGAATTCACAATGTATTTCATGTGTCGCAGCTACGGAGGTATCTCTCTGATCCATCTCACGTGTTACAGCCGGAAGAAGTGGAACTAAAGGAAAATCTGACGTATCAAGTACAACCGTTCCAAATTCTTGAAAGATCCGTCAAGCGACTCCGTTCTAAAGAGATTCCGTTGGTGAAAGTATTATGGAACAACAGATCGGCAGCTGAAGTCACTTGGGAGCGCGAGGACGATATTCAGAAACGCTATCCAGAAACGCTATCCAGAACTGTTTAGCTCTTAAGTAAGTTTATTTTGCGGACAAAATTCCTATTTGGTGGGGAGAGTGTAACATCCCGCATAATTAGTAAGATGCATAAGTACTATATGTGATAGATGTATGTGTAGAATTCGGATTTGTGGTTTAGGTTTGATGGCTTGCGAATTTTTGATCCTTATCCTTGGATGAGACTAAGGTAAGTATTTAAATTAAATCATAGGAGGGTGCATATGTAGGCATGTGAAATTTATTAAAATCATATGAGTAATTTGAGTGTGTGTTAGAAGGCTTTAGTGTTTATTGGACTTTGGAAGTGGGCTAGTGTGTGTGGACTTGTCACTATTGGACTTGTGTGATTGGGTTCTTTGTGTGTGTGGCTGATAACACATATTTTATTACACTTATTTGTTACTCTATATTAGTATTTTTAGGATTTATTTGAATAAAATAATGATGTTTTGAGTTAATTTACATTTTTAGTGTTTGATTGAGTTTAATTTATTTTTGTTAGAATTTTTCAGCTTTACGTTACTTCTGTATTTTGGCCATATCTCGGTCCACAGTTGTCGGATTAACTCCGTTCTTGTTGGGTTTTTCAGATAACACAGAGGGCTACAATTCTTATGAAGAGCTCGAAGCCCAATTCGGACTGGATGCTGGTCGATTTCTGACGCCAAGAAGAACATGTTTTGCTGAGATTTTAGACTTGTAATTAAGTTTTATTTTATTATTTTATTTTGCATTTTAGACGAATGGGCCGGGCCAGTCTGAATTGAGCCCAGCCCAATTTGGTTTGTGAACCCTAGGTGCATATGAAGCATAAGGGAAGGAAAACATTCGAATCATTATGTAATTTTCAGATTTGGGGATCAAGACTTTTTCTCTGAAGCGTTCTTCGCGTTCTTCGCGTTCTTCATCTTCTTCTTCTTCTTTTTCTTTTTCTTTTATGCAATTTAATTTGTAATCATGTTTATCCTAGCCATGCTAGGCTAAACCCCCTTTTAATCAACCAAGGGGAAGGGATTCCATGGATCTGTTTAGAGGATCTGCGATCAATCTCTAACCAGATTTGTTTCTTTACCCTAACTCAGATCAATATCGTGCGATTGTGGATATTCGATCTGAGGTTCGCGATTGCGATTATGGGTGAAGAATGATCATCAGATTTGATGATCCGATTAACCTCAATTGGAAATAAGGATTCTGATTCAATTGAGATTAATCGTGAATTTGGTAAATTTTCTAATTCTTTAACCAGATTTGTTTCTTTTCCTAACTCAGATCGATATCGTGCGATTGTGGATATTCGATCTGAGGGTCGCGATTGCAATCATGGAAAAGGAATAATCATCAGATTTGATGATCCGATTGTTCTCAATTGAAAATAAGGATTCTGATTCAATTGAGATTAACCGTGAATTTGGTAATTTTTATCCAATGAAGGACGTCCATGGAACCCTAACCCTAGGTTGGTTAATTTTAATTACGAAGTTTTAACCCCAGTTTTTATATTCTGTCTTTTATTCAACCTCAATCCAAAACCCCCCTTTTTATTTTCTGTTTTCATAAGCGATTTTTACCAATTCAATTTCCTTGAGAGACGACTTAGGGTTTCCACTTTACTGCAAATTTTTGAACCCTAATTAAAAATAATTTTTAATTTGCGCGAGTTCGACAGCTCGTGTCAAAATCGGTCTAAGTCATTTTTTTTGTGATACTTCTTGTTTCTTTTTCAGTTTGAAAAAAAAAGAAAAATTTTTTAATTTTCTCATTAATTCTGTTTTATTTTATTTGTTTTTCTTTTCTTCTTCTGTTTCTGTTTTTTTTTTTTAAATTAATAAAAAAAAAAATTGCATTACGGTTTACGGTTTTGGGCAATTTGGGGAAATTGGTAAAACTTCTGTTTGAGAGATTGGCTTCGGGAGTTCTCTTCCCCAAGGAATTCGACCTTCTGAGCATAAGTCACGCCCTAAAAGGGCGTGAGGTGACCCTTATTTTTGCCAAATTCAGCCGTTTACTAACCTTCTCTGCTGTTTCTTTGTTGTTTCAGGACGTGTCGGGTATTTCTGAATTTGTTCGACTTACTTTGATCGATCTGAAAATTGGTTAGCTGAAGGAAACGATCATCCCTATCAAAAGTCGTGGGGCTATACCCCACGAATCAGGCCCTGGTTTCGCCAAATTCGTTCATTTACTATTTTATTTTATTTTTTTATTTGATTTTTGAGTCTGTAAGGTCAATTAGAGTTTAGGAGAGTTGGTCCCATAGCATTCTGAGGTCATTTGGTATTTTTCATAGATTTATTTTTGCTTCTGTTTGCTATTTTCGGCAAATTTTTGTGTCCTATCGTACGTTTTGTGACTAACTTTACTGCTGTATGCCTTTGCCTATGATGCATGACTAGGAGTACCACCAATGTTGATGATTTATATGCATATGACCCTGAGATAGAGAGATCATTGCACGCTGCTAGTAGAGCTCGTAGGTTGACTTATAGTAGGGTTGTCCCTGAGCATACCTTAGAATCTGTTGAGTCTGTTTGTTTAAGTCCTTTACATAGTGTTTACTCTTTTGGTAATTTATTTGATTCTGTGACCATGGATAATAGAAGCTTAAAGCAATTGTCTGCACCTGATGTTAACTATCAGCCTTTTTGCATTCGTTATCTTGATCTTGATACTGGTTTTAAACTTAAGTCTAGTCTTATCCATTTGCTTCCCAAGTTCCATGGTCTTGCAGGTGAGGATCCATATAAGCATTTGAAAGAGCTTCATGTAGTCTGCAGCACTATGAAGCCACCAGGGGTGAATGAGGAGCAAATCAAGCTGCGTGCCTTTCCCTTCTCATTGGACAGTGGAGCTAAGGACTGGTTGTACTACTTGCCACCTTCCTCCATTGTAAGCTGGAATGATATGTCAAGATTGTTTCTGGAGAAATTCTTCCCTTCATCCGGAGCCACCACAATCAGAAAGGATATCAGTGGCATAAAGCAGGCTAATGGGGAGAACATGCATGAGTATTGGGAGCGGTTCAAAAGGGTTTGTGCAAGCTGTCCACACCATCAGATTCCAGAAAATCTCCTTATTGTTTACTTCTATGAAGGGTTGCTACCTATGGATAGGAATCTTTTAGATGCAGCTAGTGGAGGAGTCCTGAGCAATAAAACCCCTGTTGAGGCAAAAGAATTGATTGTTGAGATAGCAGTCAATGCTCAACAATTTGGCACTAGAGCAAACAGCAGTGCAGTTTTCCAAGTGCAAGCTTCTCCAATCGACAGTGGCGGCAGCAGGAGGAATATCAAGCACAGAGAACCAGAGAATAGAGAACAGGCTTGATGAGTTGACATCAATGGTGAGGCAGTTGGCAGTGACACAGACAGTGCAACCTTCTGCTCAACAGACAAGCAACCCGTGTGGCATCTGCTGTGATCCTTCTCACCCCACGGATGCTTGTCCTTCTCTACAAGACAACGGTTTCCAAGTTGATCAGTCTGTTGCTGCAGTTTTTCATGGAAATCCACAGTACCAACAGCAGCAAAACAATCCTTTCTCTAATACATATAATCCTGGCTGGAAAAATCATCCAAATCTCAAGTGGAGCCAGAATCAGCAAAGTGCACCTCCACAGCAAATGCAGCAACAACAAATGCAGCAGTCACCAATGCAGCAGCCACCAATGCAGCAACCAATGCAGCAGCCGCCAATGCAGCAGCAAGCCAGTAGCAATGGTCCTTCTTTGGAGGATTTAGTGAAGCAGATGGCAACTAACAATCTGCAATTCCAGCAGAGGACTGAGTCTTCAATCCAGAATCTGCAAACACAGATTGGCCAACTTACAACATCCATGAGTCAGAATCAACAAGCAAGTGGAAGCTCCCTTCCATCCCAAACAGTTCCAAATCCAAAAGGAAGCGGAAATGTGAGTGCTATTACTCTGCGGTCTGGAAAGCAAATGGAGGAGCCAAACCAAGCTGCTGTTGAGTCATCTAAAGGAGGTGACACTAGTTCCAAGAAGCAGATCACTGATACATCTGATGTCCATATCCCTCTGCCATTCCCTCAAAGAGCCACTCAGTCCAAGAAGCAATCAGCAAAGGCTCAAGATAAAGAGATACTTGACACCTTCCGAAAAGTTGAGGTGAACATCCCTCTTCTGGATGCAATACAACAGATTCCGAGATATGCCAAGTTTTTAAAGGAGCTGTGCACCAACAAGAGGAGACTGAAAGGAGATGAGCAAGTTAACCTAAGTCAGAATGTATCAGCACTCATTCAGCCTATGCCTAAAAAGTGTCAAGATCCAGGGACATTTACTATTCCTTGTGTGATTGGCAATTCTATTTTTCATGATTGCATGCTAGACTTAGGGGCTTCCATTAATGTCATGCCTGAATCTGTGTATAAGTCTCTTGGTCTTGGTCCTTTGCGTGCTACTAGTATTGTGGTTACATTAGCTAATAGGAGTAGTATTCACCCATCTGGTTTGATTGAGGATGTATTGGTCAGAGTTAATAATTTGATTTTTCCTGCTGACTTCTACATTTTAGAAATGGAGAGTGAGACTGCTACTAATAGATCACCAATTATACTTGGTAGGCCTTTCATGAGAACAGCAAGGACCAAAATAGATGTGCATGCTGGGACTCTATCCATGGAATTTGGTGATAGCATTTTACATTTTACTATATTTGATTCCATGAAGCATTCTAAGGTTCAGGTTGATCATTCAGTTTCATGCATAAAAGTAATTCATGATGTGGCTGATAAGGTTGATTCTGAATTGATTAGTGATTGTGCATTACCTGTGGATTACGACTTGCCTATTATTGTTAATTCTGAATGTGTACTAAATGCGAAGTTAGGCAAGACTCCTCATTCTGGTAATAATTTTGATCCTAACTCTCATGGACCCAAGATTAAATGGGTACCAAAAATTTCTTCCTCTGTTTTTAGTATGCAGAAAATTTTGCGTACGGTTGGAAGAAAGGATCAAGAGAAGAAGAAATGCACACAGAAAAGAAAGCCCCCAAAGTTGCGTGATAAGCAGATGGGGAAGAGTTGCACAATGATTGGCCATCACCTCAAAGTTGTTCATGAAGGACCCCAGGAGCAACCTATGGAGACAGAGGCTTTACTCACTGATGTTGTTTATCCTCCTTAGGGAGTCCAGGGAGTCTTCTTCCCTCTTTTTCTTTTCTTTCTGTTATTTGCATTTTTCTTTTTCTTTCTTTCTTTTAGTTTTTGACTTTCATAGGTATATTTTCCTCTTCTTTCTGGTTATTATTGAGTGTTACATGGAGTAGACTTAGATCACAATGTTTGATAGTAAAGTCTATTAGGCTTTGATCTCAATTCTTGGATTGCAATACTTGTTGATTGATGCTGTGATGCTGATTGCATGATTTGGTTACCCCTTGTGAGGTTTTGAGCCTGTATACATGGCTTATCTTCTGGCCATGCTTTCTTTCTTGTGTGCTTCTGCTCTTGATCTTTGCTCTCTAGAACTTGCTTGATTCTTTTTGAAACTGCATTTTTTCACTTACATGCATGAATATGATTGAGGCATTCATTTCTTCTTTACCCACTTTAGCCAGATAGTCATCCCTTACATTATTATCCCTTGTGAGCCTCTTTGAGCCTTTATATCCTTTATTTCTTTAGCTACATTACAAGCCTAAGTGAAAAAACCAATTAATTCCAC
>JAVKPL010012092.1:0-57031 GCA_032173675.1 Gastrolobium villosum | reverse complement strand
TTATTTCTGCCATATTTAGCCACTAGCACTTGAGCCCACAGGTGGTCAGGGGATTGAATTAACTTCCAGGCACATTTTTGCAGGAAAGCTTCATTTTGCTTTCTAAGATTGATAATCCCCAGACCACCTTGCTTTTTGTCCATCTGGAGCTGCTTCCACCTTACCGCATGGTGATTCCTATGATTATCAGTGTCTCCCCAAATAAAACTCCTTTGAATTCTTTCTATCTCATCACAGATGCCCTTTGGGAGAAGGCTATTCTGCATATGAAACATAGGAATAGCTGAAATGACTGATTTAGCTAATGTCACTCTCCCTGCCATAGACAAGCAGCTCTTTTTCCAGCCCTGGAGTCTCCCATTTACTCTATCCATGATCTCTCCATAATGTAGTTTATTTATTCTTCCATGCTTCATTCTATAGCCCAGGTATCTGCCAATGTTCCTAGTATGTGCAAAGCCACTTATCTCCACAATAGAATTAGCCAGCTCAGAAGAAACATTCTTAGAGAAGAAAATGTTTGATTTGGGGTAACTAACCTTTTGCCCCGACATGTCACCGAAGATTGCAAGACAGTTCAGAATAGTCTTGATCTGATTGATGCTAGCTTCACCGAAAAGAAGCAAATCATCTGCAAAAAGCAGGTGAGATATAATTGGACCACCTTTTCCATCTTTCATGGGCTTCCACTCCTCTCTATTAATGCAGTCAGCAATTAAATGAGACAGCTTCTCCATACACAGAACAAAAATATAGGGAGATATGGGGTCCCCTTGTCTAAGGCCTCTGCTAGGAGAAATTCTGCCTGACTTAGCACCATTCCAAAGGATTTCCAGCTCAGTAGTAGAGATGCAATGCATGATGAGATTCACAAATTGATCAGGAAGACTAATCTCCTTAAGCACTTTATGGATGAAACTCCAGGACATGCGATCATAAGCTTTTTCGAGATCAATCTTTATAGTAAAAAAGCCTCGCTTACCTTTCATTCTATTCATAGAATGAACCATCTCCTGAGCAATAACAATATTGTCTTGAATTTGCCTATTGGGGACGAAGCTGACTTGGTGAGGGGAGATGAGCTTGTTTAGAATGGGTTTCAGCTTCCCAACAATAATTTTACTGATACCTTTATATAACACTGAGCAGAGAGATATAGGCCGAAATTGAGAAATTCTCTCAGGTTTAGCAAGTTTCGGAATTAAGACAAGTGAGGTTTTATTGAGGACCCTAACATCACCTGGATTCTTCCAGATATGAGAGGCACACTCCACCACTTGCTTTTTCAGGAGATCCCAATTTTTTTGGAAGAAGAGAGCTAGGAATCCATCAGGGCCAGGAGCTTTGAGACCACCCATGGAAAAAAAAAGCCTCCTTAATCATAAGATCAGATATGGGATCATTAATCAACTTCAGATCAGATTCAACAAGGTCAGGCCAGTTAACACTAGTGACAGCCCAAGATCTATTACAGTTTTCTTCTGCAAACAGGTTATTGAAAAAACCTATAATAAGCTTCTTCAGATTTCCTTCTTCTCTAACAGGATGACCTTCATCATTTTTTAATTCTAGGATCTTATTCCTAGCCCTCCTAATGATAGTAGTAGTATGATAAAATCTAATGTTCCGATCTCCATCTTTTATCCAATTGCATCTAGCTTTTTGAAACCAAAGAGCTTCTTCTTGATCCAACACTCGGTTCAGTTCTTCCTGGAGGGCCTTGTCTAGGTCTGAGTTAAACTGATCCAAGTGGTTATTGGTATTCAGTTGAATTTCATGCAACTTATTAAGTAGGAACTCCTTTCTAATCTGAATACACCCAAACACCCTTTTATTCCAAGACTTTAAAGGGTTAACCAGTTCATACAAGCTCTGGTTAATTTTAAGATGAGGTTTCCAAACAAATTTGAGAAATTGGGAAAAGGAAGAATGCTCAAGCCAAGCCACCAGAAATCTGAAAGGCCTATCCTTCTTACCATCTTCTTTTGTAGACAAGGTTAGGAGCAAAGGATTATGATCAGAATTAAGCCTGAGCAAGGATCTCACATAAGCATCATCAAAAGCAACTCTCCAATCTGCATTTACACAAACTCTGTCTAATCTTTTGAAAACCCTGTCAAGATGAAGCCATTTAGGGCCCTTCCAGGTAAACTTAGAACCTTTACAGCCGAGATCCAAAAGATTGCAATCATTAAGGAAAGAGGAGAATTTCTGGCATCTAGCAGTATTGACAGGGGCTCCACCTTTTTTTTTCATTAACTGAAGCGATTTCATTGAAGTCTCCCATTATGACCCAAGGACCACCCACAATGTTTCTAATCCTCTTAATATTTGTCCATAGCTCCTCACGAATATCCTCCCTAGGATTGGCATAGACCACAATTAAGAAAAAAGAATTCCCTGAACTAATCGAGCAATACATGTGAATGAACTGGCTATTTTTTTCTATTATCTCTATATTGAATGCATCTTCCTTCCACATGATCCAGATACCACCTGAGAAACCCACAGCTTCCTCTAATTCAAAATTATTGAAACCCAGTTGTTTAATCTTTTTCTGAGCAATAGCCCCACTAATTCTCGGTTCTAAAATAGCAACCAAGCCAACCTTATATTTCCTTACGAAATTACTTAGGGATGTCTTGAAAGATTTCTTTGCAGCACCCCTACAATTCCAAACTAGGCAATTCATTGGATAACTAGATCATGGTCAGGGTTACTGAGCCCCTGAACACTCTCTATCATATGAGCAGCTTCATTCATGGTTGAATTTTTTTCCAGCTTCATTCCATCTGTCCCCTCTTTATCAGGAGGTTCCCCTTTTTTCAATTGAACATCACTACTAGATTGAGTAGTATCCATATCCGAAGGCTTGTTATCCTCCATACATAGATCACTGCTAGTAGTTTGACCAGGCTTATCACTAAGATTAGAAGCAGCAATCTTATCACACAGATCCTTCTATACCTCAATCAGAATAGGCTTTTTTCCAAGACGGCAAACCGGAATCGTGTTGACATGATTCTGAGGACGCAGTTTAGTGGGATTACTGGATAAGGGAGCTCTACAGAGTTAGAGCTTTTCCCTACTAACTTAGAAGTAGTGAAAATAAAGGATTATGTCTTCTCAGAAGATTTAGGCTTATAGATTGACTTACCAGCAGTCCTTTTCTGAGTTGATGGAGATTTCCTGATTGGAACCTGAGGCTTAGTCTTGAGAGGAGTAGCCCCTTCATTCTCCTTGCTCACATTCGTTCTAGCTCCCACAGCTAAATTGCTATTGGTATTTTTCGGAACAGCTGTACCAGGATTGATCATAGGCTCTTGTTTAGCCTGACTGGAGCCTCTTTTATTGGAGATATCATCTCCAAAAGCTCTATCCGCCTTTCCTTCAGATTTCTTTGGATGTTGGTTCTTTGGGAATTTTTTCTTTTGCACTACCATCCAAGGTCCCACACCATGGTTGGCAATAGGTGGCACTTTTTCAACAACTGGTTCCTGTGCGTTACTGCTCTCAGCAGGTTTAGTAAAATCCGGATATTTTTCAGAATTATGTCCATATTTTCCACAATGAAGACAAATCAGGTACAATCCTTCATATTCCACCTTAAATACTTCCTCTTCCAATATGAATTCCCCTCTCAAAGGTTTAGAGAGGTCCAATTCAACACAAACCCTCGCAAACTTCCCTCTATCACCCAGTGAAGTGGTTTTATCAATCTTAAGAACTTTACCAACAGATTTTGCAATCATCTTTAAAACAGGGATAACACAAAACTCAAGAGGTATACCTGGAAGACGAATCCACGCAGCCACACGATGGATATTTGCTTTATGGGGGTTGAAAAAGGGCTCCCATCTTCTTATTGCCAGATAATGACCCATCAGCACCCAGGGACCTCCATTTAAGGCCAGATTAAGATCCTCCAGGCTCGAGAATTTCACGGAAAAGAAGTCATTCCCCAAATCAGCTACTATGATGGAACCTGATTTTGCCCATAAGCTGTCCAGCTTGTTTTTCATATACATGACCCCAACATTTTTCCCCAGCAACTTTACAATAATTGCATTTTTCCAGGGGCTTCTAAGCCTCTATTTTGCTTCTTTTGTGCAGCGAAACCTGACTGAGCCGTCTTCCCCATATATTGTTTGAAAACCCAGCTCATTTATGACACCTAATTTAGGGTCCAGGGGTTCGCTATGATCATCATCTAGCTCTTCATGCCAAGAATCGTCCTCCCCCAACAAGCCACCTTCCGATCGAAGAGCCTCCGCGAACGACTTGGGTTTGCCTGACGGAACCTGATCCATCAGATTTCCCAAACTTGCTCCTCGATTGGATGAATCAGGGGAAAATTCCTCCCCATTCTTGGATCTCTTGATACTCTTTCGCATGCCATCTCGAGAATCAGATTCAGAAAACTGAGATCCACCTTGTTTTTCATTCAGAACACTCATATTTGCCCTAACAGAGAAGAAAAAAAAACGCGCGTGAAGTGCACACTCACCTAACCCATCGAGAAAATCTAAAAAATGTGGGACTTGGTTCAAGGTATTACAATACTAATTATTAGCAAATACAATGCTAAAATGTGATCAGACATTAAAAATAAAATCAAGATTATTCGGAGGGGAAAAACTGCCTAGAGTATTCCCTTCCCCAGACACTCACGAAGTGGGTATTTGAACTGGGTCGACCCTTTTTTATTAGGAGGGCGAAGGCAGTGTACTCTTTCCCCCCAACTGTTAAGAGTTTCATGAATATTTTATCCCAAAAACTTAAGTAATTTGGTGAAAGCACATAATTTGAAATTTAGTGATTTTATATCCAACATGAAGTAATATTCTTGCATTGTTCATATTAAGTTGACTCCAAACTGTTGTTATTCGGTCTTCGAGCCAGGTAGTTGATAGCTAGTGCATTATCCAACTAGAAACCCTCTCCACGAAGACACACAATGAAATAATACTTCTCATCAAGAAGGACCTCCCCCATGGAAAGGTAAGACAGTCCAAATCCGTTTACATCACTACATGATTCGATTACAGAAGGGACATCCAAGAGCTCAACTGCTGTAGGAAACATGTATATTGAATTGCAAAAGGAATACCAAAATTTGTGATTTCCACATGTTAATGATACATCCAAGGGGTGACAATTAAATATAGGCAAGTTAACCCCATCCCAACAGCAACTACAGTCCTAAGGCGGAATGAGTGAGATTTGCATTAAATTATCAACATATTCTCAATCACAAGCTTCATGAGTCACTCCTAATAGAAACACCATAAGAAAATATAATCTGTGCACCAAATACCTGCAATCTTTCCCCATCAACAAGGAGATACTTAACACAACGTATATTTTTCCTTACTACCTATTTTTATGATAAGACTAAGAATATTTAGCGTAAAACGAAAAAGAAACCATCATCAATCAAAGCGTGAAAAGGAACCATTAAAATCCCACAACCAAAATTTTCTTCTGAGCCATCCATGTCAGGCTGAAGGATTATGTCCTTTCACAATGCAGCTGAAATGATCAAGTAACATATGGTCTGGGAAGGTATGCCATGGTATCAGTTACCCGCAATGGTTATCATCCTCCAAGCTTTTTTACTTCTTTATTTTTTATAAAAGCACCCACTAAACATTTTATCTAGTAATTACTTAAAATTTTGATACCTTTAACATTGATAATATCTAAAACCATCTGCAGAGAATTTCACCTAAAAAAGAAAAATCAAGTCAAGGACTACTCAATACACTGAGATTTTTAAGTTTAGTCTCTTCTTAACTTGAAGCCTATATTTCTAGTTGGTTGTAATCAAATTCAAATTTTACCAAATTCAATTATAAGTATATGCAACCATGACCCATGATCCAATCTACTCATATCCGTAATTCATTAGGATATGAAGAAGACGCCCATTAACTGAGAATTGACATGGCATTAAGATTGCATAACATGATTCCCGTTTCTAAGTGAGATGCCAGAAGAATTATAGGCACGACCAACCAGAAACTTACCTACCCTTAGCAAGTTCATGCCTTAAATCTTCAATTGAACTTGGCCAAATATCCAAGCCCATCATAAAACAAAAATAAAATAGAACGAATATTAGTTCTGAACTGCTGGGTGATTTTGAGAGGATTTATAACGTTATTTCTACCAAATCATCCTCTAACACTGCAGCATGCTACAAACTCTAACCAATCCTACAACAGCCTCACAACAATTACCCCAACATTTGCCTCCTGATTCAGCCAATTCTTTATCCTGATTTAGATAACATATTCATATTCTTTCATCCACCAATCAAATCAAGATGCTTTCAAAAAACATAATAGACAAGATTTAGTAGTATCAACTTAAAAAAAGAAGGTATTTTTCTTAGAAAGATCTAGAACATGATTCAGTATCATCAGTTTGTATTAAACTTCATAATAATAAAAAAAACATTGGAACAGTATCTGCCTCTCTAGTACTATGGTTACCCAAGAATTGAAGCATGATTTTCCATAAAGACACATTTAGAGTAGAATCACAACACAAGATGGGCCTTTCTATTCTCTATCATTTTCGCAATTTAACACAAAATTTAAAAAAAGAAAAAGAAAACAAAAAGAGAATGTTGGAGAAAATAAATACTTACAAAGCGAAACCCTTCAAGTATTCAGGGTCACGCTTGGCCCTCTCTTGAAACTTTTTGAACCACCGATCCAAGATATCCATAGGGACAACCAACTTCGACCCATCCACGCCGCAAAATGATTGCATGAAGTTGAACAAGTTCTCCCCCACTTTCATCGCCATCCGTTCGATCCGCTTCTCCGCTCCCACATCCAGCGATGGCAGCGACGCCACGTCCTCCACCGACACCCCGATTTTCGCCGACAGCGTTTGTGCGTCCGCCGTCAGCTGCAGCTGCCCGCCGGAGCCTCCGGCCTCCGGCCACTGCAGTGAGAGTACGGCGGACGGGCGAGCGAGGGTGACGGCGCCGCAGAAGACGAAGGGCGATCCCGGCGATTGGATGTAAACGGCGAGCGCCTTATCCGGCGGGAGCGTGAAGCTGTTGAGGAGGAAGATGCAGAGCTCGCGAACCTGGTCATAGGCCTCACCTGCGCATGTTAGAAGAAAGCGTTGAGGTTTAGAGAAATTGAAAGCGGAGGATGCTAATGTGCGCGGGGGTAGTCAAATAATTTGATATATTTACCGACGAAAGTGTTCATGTCGAGGATCCAGTGGAAAGTGTCGATTTGAGCAAAGGTTGAGATGTCCATTGGGAAGCTTCGGTTTGGAAAAACCACTCCGAACATGTTGAGTCTCTCTCTCTCTCTCTCTCTTGTGATTGTGCTGACAAGATTCGATGATGCTAAAATCGCACAAGCAGAGACGTTTATGTGTTCTGTAGCTGCCAATGAAAAAGAAATATCCTGCGTTGTTTAGAACATTCTGGATATCCGTGGGGATAGATGCGTCTTTTCATTTTTGGATGCTAATCTACGCAATTCTAGCTCACTGCTTCTCAATTTGGTTCAAAAAGAATCTCAGTTAGCCACGAATATAATTCTAGCTCACTGCAGCTCAAGACTGCGTTGCTTCTATTGTGGGTATTTTTTTATTTTTTATTTATTTCTTGTGTTGACCAAAAATTGAGACAGATACTAGAATGAATGTTATTATTAACATGATGTAACACTATCGTTAGGGATTAAGGTTTATGAAGAGTAACACTGATCGGGAGAATTTTTACTACTTTCCATAATAACTATTAGCAACTAGCAAGTTATTTTATTAAAGGGTCCAATATATCGGCCCAGAAAATATTATTTATGTCTATACATTAAGTGACGTTGGTTGGGCCCAGAAAATATTATTTATGTCTATACATTAAGTGACGTTGGTTGGGGATTCGGGGGCCGCGCCACTAAATTTATTTTTTAAATGCATTAAAGGGATAGGATATTGTAACAACCAAGTTGTATTACTACCAATCAATTTCACTGTTAGATCGATTATGCTGATCTAATGGTAATATTTATTTCCATATTTGTATGATTATGATTCCTCATATTTAATACTTTATATTTATTTTCACCTTTGTATGATTATGACTTCTCATATTTAATGTTTTCACTTTAAATATGGGGGATCATAACCATACAAAGATGAAAATAAATATAACCGTTGGATCAACATAATCGATCCAACGGTAAAATTGATTGGTAGTAACATTGATAGTAATACTATTTGATTGTTACAACATCCTTCCACATGCAGTGATTAAAAAACAAAAAATATAAATTAGAAAGAAAAAAAACTTCACCTTAACATAAAAAATTATAACCAACATTTTTTTTTAATCAAGCTGATTTGTTTTATGACATCATAAAATATACAATAAAACAGATGACATCTCATTTCATCTCACAGCATTTCATTCATTTTCATTTCAGTCCTCGTTGTGTAACAAAACTGAATCTAACTAACATCATCCTTTATTACTATAGTTAAATAAAAAATAAAAAATTGAGAAATTCCTGTCTGCTAGTGCGGGCACAAGTGACCATCAAATTTTATTCCATTGTAAAATTTATATCAGAAATATGGGTTAGGGTGCGTGCTCTCCACGCGCGCGATTTCTTATCATCTGCTAGGGCAAAATGAGTGTTTCGTTTGACAAAAATGGTGATCACAACTTCGCAGCTTCGAATCCTGACAATAGTATGCGTAAGAGTGTTAAAAGAACAAAGATTGGAGAAGAGCTTTCTCCCGATTCATCGAATCGTGGTGCTAGTTTGGGAAATTTGCTGAATAGGATTCCGTCGGGCAAACCGAAATCCTTCGCAGAGGCACTTCGATCGGAAGGAAATGCAATGGGAGAAGATGATTCATGGCAGGACGAATCGGAGGAAGAGGTGGGTGAACCGCTGGACCCTAAAATGGGCGCAATCAACGAATTGGGCTTTCAAACCATCTATGGGGAGGATGGCTCAGTTCGCTTTCGGTGCACGATGTGAGAACCCGCACCGCTAATTAAGGTAATTAACGAATTAATTATGATAATTAGGAAATAATTCCATAATTGACCCTAATAATTATTAATGGGCTTAGATAATTATATTGAGTGAGTAAAAATGCTGAAAGTCGCTTTTCGGAAGAAAAGCGCAGATACCGGTCCTGCTACTCGGTATAAATGCGTACCAGAAAAGTATCCCGGAAAATTATAACGAACGCATGATAATTACTAGAATATTATGTAGGACTTGTAAAACAAGTTTCAAGTCAAAATGACGTAATCTGATGCCAGAACTGATACTGGCCATGGAAAAGCGCGTACCGGAAAGGTGCTCCGAAAAATAAAATAAAAATATGACAAATCTTAGAAAAATGCGTAGGTCTAGAATCCGAAGTTTGGGATCAATATCTTTTACTTTGCGATTAAGGCTAATACTGCGCGGTTAGTGCTTGGGCCTATAAATAGACCCACTTAGCACACAACCCTAGGCAGCCACTATTTTCCTACGTGAGTTTTTCCCTGCAGCTTTGAGGCAGCCCCCTTGCACCTCCATTCTTGGTGTTTCCTTGCTTTCTTCTTCTTCTTCTTCTCTTCTTCTTTCTTCACCATTCCTCCTTCCAAGCAACTAGAGTGTGTCTTGGGTGAGGGTGGTGCAACCTTTTCTGAGTTGAGAAGGCTGTGTGTGTGAGGTTAGTGAGCTGAACTTGAAGCTTTAGTGATGGCTATCTTGTGGTAGTCACTGTGAGCTTCAAAGTGCCTTCTTGTGGTGCAAGAACCCACCTTGAAGTGCCATTTTCGTGCTCCTACTTAGGCTGAGTGTGAGGAACCTTGGGAGAGCTCCAAGAGCACAACTTGCCTCTGTTTTGAGCTTTGGTAAGTTACCTCACCATGATCATGAGTTTATTTTGCTTAAAGTTGGTGTCTTGACATGTAAAAAGTTAAAATGAAGTAACCAACACCTAAATGAACTTGTATATGCTTAAAAATGCATGTTTAAGTGCCTTTAATCGGTTAAAAAGTTGAACCTATGGATTGGATATTCACAAAATGCAGAAAATGCATTCTGTCGTGAGATATCCGGATATTGTCGGGCAGATATCCGGATATCAGTATCCGGATATCCATATCCGGATATGGGGACAGCAACGAACCTGTTTCGGTAAAAATTCGATATCTTGAGCTACAGAGCTCCAAATCGAGTGCCGTTTGGACCTATGTGTAGCTAACACATAAGGCTATAACCCTGTAAAATTTCGTAGCCATTGGATAAGTGGTTTGATCTCAGTGTTAGTTTAAAGTCGCGTCTTGGGTGCTGGAAATTCAGTTGGCAGCAGTCACTTTGCGAAAATCATAACCGGAGTTATACAACTCCGATTGAGACATAAGATATGTCGTTGGAAAGCTTGTGAGGTCTAGTTTAACATATTAAAATCTCAGAATTTTTGGTAAAGAATTACAACTGCAGTTTTAATAAAATGGAAGCCTTAAGACGTAAAACGTAAAGGAAAGGCGTAGTCTTTAAGTTGTATGCTTGTGATGCATTAATATTAACTTGTTAATGGTCCATATCAGATTGTGATACTGCTGTTTGTGGACTAGTGAGTGGTTGGACTCTTGGCTTGGATAGCTAGCTTGCAAGGTAAGCTTTCGTGTCCTCGGTTTAGCCATTTTGATGTTCCACCATGTCCCATGGGGATGGGTTTATGCATGCTGTGTTACATGCTTTATTATTTTGAAATGCTGTTGAGCTGTTTATATGTAATGAGCTATTATGATATGCATGTGGTGTCCACCTAGACGGCAATCCTGAGTATGTAGTACATACAAGATGGAGAAGCATGTGGGTGAGGTGCAGGTAGTATCCATGTACTCATGTAGGCATAGACGTATTCCTACATTTCTCTGGCCAGTAGATTTGAAAGCACACATGACATGATTAATTGCTGCATCGCATGATTTTAGAACTTATACTGTAATACTGTTTTTAGAACTTATATTACACATGTAAGTGAGCTTGGGGTGGAGACTCCTTGAGGACCCCTTGTCTTACTGAGATTTCTTGTTAGAGATCTCACCCCACGTTTGGGGACGCTTATTTCAGGGTCAGGTAATGTTGAGGGCTCAGGTGGCAGGAGGCCAGAGTTGAGCTGATATTCTGATATGCTGTCTTGCTGGATTGCTGTTATGTTTTCTACTTATTTATGTTAAGTTTATGTTGAGACTATTTGTGGGCATTGTTGCCTTATTTGGTGAGCATGGGGTTTGTCCATGCCACATGATTGTGTTATTGTCCTTTTATTGTTAATGTTGTAATTAATGTATCAGGATTTTGACCCAGGCTACTTGTGTAGTCCTGCGGTTCTAGATACACACATTATATTTATGTACGAGGTATTCAGTTAGTTGTCTTGCAATTTACATACAGGCAGTATTTTTATGAAAATGATTAAGTAAACAAGTTGGTTAAGTTAATGACGTCATAATTGAATTAAAGAAAAAGTTATTCCGCATTTTGATTAAGCGTGGCTTAATACGATAGTGTGTTAACAATCCGGGTTAACACGGGCTGTTACATTTTATGGTATCAGAGCACTTTCTAGGGAAAAGCCTGTATGTATTGCAATAACTTAGGATGTGTCGTTGCGTGTCTACTTTGCGTTCTCTCTGACTGGTGTGCGTTACGATAATGCATATGTGACCACATGGCGTGGGCCTGATCAACTCATTCTTTGTGTAACTTGTGCAGAGTCATGGTGCCACCAAGGAGGAACACAAGTACGAGCGAGGATCAGACGGATCCTGTCCTGGCTGCATTAGCTGAGATGCAGGCGGCCCGACTAGCCGACCAGGAAGCCACGAGGCTGGCGAACCGGGCAATGCTGGACGCAATTCGAGATGCGAACCGGCAAACCACGGCAGAGGTTCTGGAGGAGAACCGGATGGCCAACATGACTATGATGAGGGTCATGTTGGAGGAGTTGAGGGCTGGTCCTGCTGCTGGCCAGGGTCCTCCACCACCTCCACCGCCGCCACCGCCTCCACCTCCGCCTAGTCAACAGGAGGACACCCAGAGCCAGATGGGCGAGGGTAGTCATTTGACGGGGGCTATGCAGACTATCCCCGTTCTTGCTGAGGATCGTGACGAGATCGATCGCCGGCTGAATGCTTTCCGCAAGCATAAGCCACCTACCTTCGACGGATCGTATGATCCCATTGCTGCTGCCAGATGGTTACAGGCGCTGGACAAGATTTTCCGGATCATGCAGTGCACCGATCCGCAGAAGCTGTTGTTCGCCACATACATGCTGGAGGGCGAGGCCCATGAGTGGTGGACCAACCTGTCTCAGGTCTATGAGATGCAAGGTCATGTGATGACATGGCCATTCTTCGAGGAGAGCTTCCTGGGTCAGTACTTCCCTTATGACTCACAGGAGAGGAAGCAGGGGGAGTTTGACCGGTTGGTGCAGGGCTCGTTGTCTGTCGACGAGTACCTGGCCAAGTTTAATGAACTGGTCAAGTTCTCTCATTTTCGCATGGCGAGGCCTACTCCTACATTCTTGGCGGCCAAGTTCCGGAGGGGACTTAATGAGGATATTGCTGGACATCTCGCTGGTTCTGCTTCGAGAGACTTCGGAGCGTTGGTGCAGCAGTGCCGCGACATCGAGGACTACTGCCAGGCGAGTCAGGCCAAGAGGGCCAAGGTTGAGGTGCCACAGAGCGCTGGTGGTTCTACTCCCTGGAAGAACAAGAAATTTGCCAACAAGGGCAAGGGTAAACCACCGTTGGCGGCTAAGCAAGCGCCAAATCAGTTCAGGAAGACTGCTGCTTCGGGGAACGCCGCTAGACCTCCTGCTCCCAGATGTTCTGGATGCGGGAAGTCACATTTTGGGCCGTGCTCTACCGGTCAGCTGATTTGCTTCCAGTGTGGCAAGGAGGGCCACTACTCGAGAGATTGCCCGACGGCGAGAGTTGCTGCAGTGCAGGCTGTGCCATTGCAGATGGTTCCTACTGGGGCACCAGCCGTGCCACCTACCACCGGACGAGTCTACACACTTGATCGTCAGCAGTCGGACAGAGCTCCGAACCTGGTCAGAGGTACTGTTACCATTGGTGGATCAGCTATTGATGTTTTATTTGATTCCGGGGCAACGCACTCTTTTGTTGCTACCCCTATTGCTGTGGGGCTTGAGTTGCCCAGTGATGTGCTTTCTCCACCGATGCGGGTGACCACCGCCACCGGAGAAAAATGTTTGACCTCCACTGTTCATCGCGATGTAGCGTTTCAGTGGGATGGCCGTGACTTCTTGGTAGATCTGATAGGATTACCGATGGCCAACCTTCAAATTATTCTGGGCATGGATTGGTTGTCCAGAAACTGTGCAATGATTGACTGTTGTGCCAAGAAAGTGGTGATGTCTCCGGGTGGGTCCACAGCCAATTCCTCACCGTTCATTTCAGTCCTGCAGGCGAGGAGGGCCTTGAGAGCAGGGGCATTTGGCTATGTCATGTTGGGAGGTTTGGTGAGTGGGACACAGGAGGATCTCACTGGCATTCCTGTGGTGAAGGAATTCCTCGAGGTGTTTCCTGAGGAGATTCCTGAGTTTCCACCACAGAGGGAGATAGAGTTCTCCATCGACTTATTGCCTGGTGTGGGGCCTATATCGTTGGCTCCATACCGGATGTCGCCACCGGAGTTGGCGGAGCTGAAGAAGCATATCGAGGAGCTTTCAGCGAAAGACTTTATTCGGCCGAGTGTGTCTCCCTGGGGAGCACCGGTCATATTTGTGAAAAAGAAAGATGGGACCATGCGGTTGTGCACCGACTACAGACAGTTGAACAAGGTGACAATCAAGAACAAGTATCCTCTTCCACGCATTGATGATTTGCTGGATCAGCTCAGGGGTGCTTGTGTGTATTCCAAGATTGATCTCCGGTCCGGTTATCATCAGATACGGGTAAAGCCGGAGGATGTCCCAAAGACAGCATTTCGCTCGAGGTACGGGCACTACGAGTACCTGGTGATCCCGTTTGGACTCACCAATGCACCCGCAGTGTTCATGGACTACATGAACAGAATCTTCCAGCCGTACCTGGATCAGTTTGTGATCGTCTTCATTGACGACATCTTGATCTACTCCAAGACGGAGGAGGAGCATACCGAGCACTTGAAGATTGTGTTGCAAGTGCTAAAAGAGAAGAAGCTCTATGCGAAGCCGTCAAAATGTGAGTTCTGGCTCAAGGCGGTGAAATTTCTGGGTCATGTAATTTCTGCTAATGGAGTTGCAGTTGATCCTAACAAGATTGAGGCCGTGATGGACTGGGTGAGGCCCAAGACGGTTACAGAAGTGAGAAGCTTCCTGGGTTTGGCAGGCTACTATCGGAGGTTCATAGAAGGATTCTCCAAGATGGTGCTACCGATGACTCGCCTTACCCGAAAGGAGACTCCATTCGTGTGGACACATGAGTGTGAGGAGTGTTTCCAGGAGTTGAAGGAGAGACTGACTACTGCTCCTGTGTTAGTCCTTCCGGATCCTGCGGAGCAATTCGAATTATACTGCGATGCCTCTGGTAAAGGACTTGGCTGTGTGCTGATGCAGAAAGGGAAAGCGGTTGCTTACGCTTCAAGACAGTTAAAACCTCATGAGGAGAACTACCCGACTCATGATTTGGAGTTGGCAGCCATCGTTTTTGCTTTCAAGATTTGGAGGCATTACCTGTTTGGCATGAAGTTTGCTGTATTCAGTGATCACAAGAGCCTGAAGTATCTGTTTGACCAGAAGGAGTTGAACATGAGACAGCGAAGATGGATGGAGTTCTTGAAGGACTACGACTTCGAGTTGAGGTACCATCCTGGCAAGGCCAATGTGGTAGCTGATGCTTTGAGTCGGAAATCCGTGAGCTTATCCAGCTTAATGATGAACGACTACGAGATGATCGAGAAGTTCAGAGACTTGAGAGTGAACTCCTTGTTTGGGGGCGCACTGCTCGAAATGGAAACAGCAGAAGTGATCAATGAGCTGATGGAAAAGATCAAAGAGGCGCAAGTGCAAAGAGAATGCCTTGATTACGTGAAGAACCAGGACGGTGTGTCTTGGAATGATGATGGTTTATTGCTGTTCCAGAAGAGGATTGTTATTCCTCGAGGGCCACTGACTGAGGAGGTTATGGCAGAGGCTCATAAAGGCCGGTTCACTATCCACCCTGGTGCCACAAAAATGTACCAGGACTTAAAAAGGAATTTTTGGTGGCCGGGCATGAAGAAGGACATAGCGGTCTACGTGTCCAAGGGTCTGATTTGTCAGAAGGTGAAGATCGAGCACCAGAAACCGTCTGGTAAACTTCAACCTCTGGAGATTCCACAGTGGAAGTGGGAGAGTATTTCCATGGACTTCGTGGTGGGATTGCCTAAAACTCAGGCTGGTTGTGACTCTATCTGGGTCATTGTGGACAGATTGACCAAGTCTGCCCATTTTCTTCCAGTGAAGGTGAGCTTCACTACAGAGCAGTTGGCCAAGCTATATGTCCGCGAGATTGTGAGGCTTCACGGGGTGCCCGAGAGTATCATCAGTGATAGGGACCCGAAGTTCACATCTCGGTTCTGGGAGGCGCTGCAGGAGGCTTTTGGTACGCAGTTGAGATTGAGTACCGCCTATCACCCTCAGACTGACGGACAGACTGAGCGGACCATCCAGACATTGGAGGACATGTTGAGAGCTTGCACGTTGGAGCAGGGTTCTGCATGGGATAGGTACCTTCCGTTGGTTGAATTTTCTTACAACAACAGTTTTCATGCTAGTCTGGGCATGGCACCCTACGAGGCGCTGTATGGTCGGAGGTGTCGGACTCCTACCTGCTGGTCTGAGGTTGGAGATAAGGAACTTTTCGGCTTGGACTTTGTCCAAGATACTACCCTACAGATCCAAATGATCAGGGAAAAGTTGAAGCAGGCGCAGAATCGCCAGAAGAGCTACTACGATGTCAAGCATCGACCACTGGAGTTCAGTGAGGGTGAGCACGTGTTTGTGAAACTTTCACCTGTCACCGGTGTTGGACGGGCACTCGGCGTGAGGAAGTTGAGCCCGCGATTCATAGGGCCCTACCAGATCCTTGGTAGAGTAGGACCAGTTGCCTATCGACTCGCCTTACCTCCGAACCTAGCCAACATCCACGACGTGTTTCACGTGTCTCAGCTTCGGAAGTACATAGCCGATCCTTCGCACGTGGTGCAGCCGGATGATGTGGAGGTTCGGGAGAACCTAAAGACTCCCGTCGGACCACTCAAGATTCTCGATCGAGGCGAGAAACAGCTTAGGAGCAAGATCATTCCGATGGTCAAGGTGCAGTGGACTGGGCGTAGTCCTGAGGAGTGTACCTGGGAGCGAGAGGATGAGCTTCTCCGACAGTATCCCGACTTTCGAGACAGGTATGCTTCTGATTTTGAGGACAAAATCCTTAAAAAGGTGGGGTGAATGTGAGAACCCGCACCGCTAATTAAGGTAATTAACGAATTAATTATGATAATTAGGAAATAATTCCATAATTGACCCTAATAATTATTAATGGGCTTAGATAATTATATTGAGTGAGTAAAAATGCTGAAAGTCGCTTTTCGGAAGAAAAGCGCAGATACCGGTCCTGCTACTCGGTATAAATGCGTACCAGAAAAGTATCCCGGAAAATTATAACGAACGCATGATAATTACTAGAATATTATGTAGGACTTGTAAAACAAGTTTCAAGTCAAAATGACGTAATCTGATGCCAGAACTGATACTGGCCATGGAAAAGCGCGTACCGGAAAGGTGCTCCGAAAAATAAAATAAAAATATGACAAATCTTAGAAAAATGCGTAGGTCTAGAATCCGAAGTTTGGGATCAATATCTTTTACTTTGCGATTAAGGCTAATACTGCGCGGTTAGTGCTTGGGCCTATAAATAGACCCACTTAGCACACAACCCTAGGCAGCCACTATTTTCCTACGTGAGTTTTTCCCTGCAGCTTTGAGGCAGCCCCCTTGCACCTCCATTCTTGGTGTTTCCTTGCTTTCTTCTTCTTCTTCTTCTCTTCTTCTTTCTTCACCATTCCTCCTTCCAAGCAACTAGAGTGTGTCTTGGGTGAGGGTGGTGCAACCTTTTCTGAGTTGAGAAGGCTGTGTGTGTGAGGTTAGTGAGCTGAACTTGAAGCTTTAGTGATGGCTATCTTGTGGTAGTCATTGTGAGCTTCAAAGTGCCTTCTTGTGGTGCAAGAACCCACCTTGAAGTGCCATTTTCGTGCTCCTACTTAGGCTGAGTGTGAGGAACCTTGGGAGAGCTCCAAGAGCACAACTTGCCTCTGTTTTGAGCTTTGGTAAGTTACCTCACCATGATCATGAGTTTATTTTGCTTAAAGTTGGTGTCTTGACATGTAAAAAGTTAAAATGAAGTAACCAACACCTAAATGAACTTGTATATGCTTAAAAATGCATGTTTAAGTGCCTTTAATCGGTTAAAAAGTTGAACCTATGGATTGGATATTCACAAAATGCAGAAAATGCATTCTGTCGTGAGATATCCGGATATTGTCGGGCAGATATCCGGATATCAGTATCCGGATATCCATATCCGGATATGGGGACAGCAACGAACCTGTTTCGGTAAAAATTCGATATCTTGAGCTACAGAGCTCCAAATCGAGTGCCGTTTGGACCTATGTGTAGCTAACACATAAGGCTATAACCCTGTAAAATTTCGTAGCCATTGGATAAGTGGTTTGATCTCAGTGTTAGTTTAAAGTCGCGTCTTGGGTGCTGGAAATTCAGTTGGCAGCAGTCACTTTGCGAAAATCATAACCGGAGTTATACAACTCCGATTGAGACATAAGATATGTCGTTGGAAAGCTTGTGAGGTCTAGTTTAACATATTAAAATCTCAGAATTTTTGGTAAAGAATTACAACTGCAGTTTTAATAAAATGGAAGCCTTAAGACGTAAAACGTAAAGGAAAGGCGTAGTCTTTAAGTTGTATGCTTGTGATGCATTAATATTAACTTGTTAATGGTCCATATCAGATTGTGATACTGCTGTTTGTGGACTAGTGAGTGGTTGGACTCTTGGCTTGGATAGCTAGCTTGCAAGGTAAGCTTTCGTGTCCTCGGTTTAGCCATTTTGATGTTCCACCATGTCCCATGGGGATGGGTTTATGCATGCTGTGTTACATGCTTTATTATTTTGAAATGCTGTTGAGCTGTTTATATGTAATGAGCTATTATGATATGCATGTGGTGTCCACCTAGACGGCAATCCTGAGTATGTAGTACATACAAGATGGAGAAGCATGTGGGTGAGGTGCAGGTAGTATCCATGTACTCATGTAGGCATAGACGTATTCCTACATTTCTCTGGCCAGTAGATTTGAAAGCACACATGACATGATTAATTGCTGCATCGCATGATTTTAGAACTTATACTGTAATACTGTTTTTAGAACTTATATTACACATGTAAGTGAGCTTGGGGTGGAGACTCTTGAGGACCCCTTGTCTTACTGAGATTTCTTGTTAGAGATCTCACCCCACGTTTGGGGACGCTTATTTCAGGGTCAGGTAATGTTGAGGGCTCAGGTGGCAGGAGGCCAGAGTTGAGCTGATATTCTGATATGCTGTCTTGCTGGATTGCTGTTATGTTTTCTACTTATTTATGTTAAGTTTATGTTGAGACTATTTGTGGGCATTGTTGCCTTATTTGGTGAGCATGGGGTTTGTCCATGCCACATGATTGTGTTATTGTCCTTTTATTGTTAATGTTGTAATTAATGTATCAGGATTTTGACCCAGGCTACTTGTGTAGTCCTGCGGTTCTAGATACACACATTATATTTATGTACGAGGTATTCAGTTAGTTGTCTTGCAATTTACATACAGGCAGTATTTTTATGAAAATGATTAAGTAAACAAGTTGGTTAAGTTAATGACGTCATAATTGAATTAAAGAAAAAGTTATTCCGCATTTTGATTAAGCGTGGCTTAATACGATAGTGTGTTAACAATCCGGGTTAACACGGGCTGTTACACACGAAGGAGGCTAAACAGAGGCTTAGGAACCCCTGGAAAAATGCGATCATAGTAAAGCTTTTGGGGAAAAAGGTTGGTGTCATGTATATGAAGAACAAATTGGAGTCTTTATGGGCAAAATCTGGTCCCATCACCGTTGCGGATCTGGGAAACGAATTCTTTTCGGTGAGATTCTCTAGCTTGGAGGATTTAAATATAGCTTTGAATGGAGGTCCCTGGGTGCTTATGGGTCACTATCTGGCTACGCATTTTTCTTTTAGCCGGGAGAATGTGCGAGGGCGTCCCCTTTTCGCATTATCCCCCCTTCTTTGAACATCCATAGTTTGAGACGAGGCTAGCACTCTCAACCCTGCCCTTTAGGCATGGCGAGTTCAAGCACCCCAACCTACTTTGCAAGTTTTGAAGTTCTCGAGTCTTAGAACTCTCAATTTTTGCCTTTTGTTTTGTGTAGGCAGAAAATGGGTTCATACAGCTCGGATTTAATTTGTAGGCTAACACTCAACCGGGCTCTTTGCGCGCGGCGGGTTTTAATTGCCTCAAATCTTTAATTCAGGCTAGAAAACTCGACCCACGCCTTTTCGGCAGGGCGGGTTCAAACGTCTGACTAATAAATGAAATAGGAAGTTTAACCACGCCCTGGAGGCATGGCGGGTTCCAACGTGTCGGATCACGACGAGTTTTAAACGCTCAACCCTGCCTCTTAGGCAGGACGGGTTTCTACATGTCGGATGGCGACGAGTTTAAACATTCAACCCTGCCCTTTAGGCAGGACGGGCTCCAACATGTCGGATTGCGACGAGTTTGAGACATTCGACCCTACCCTTTAGGCAGGATGGGTTCCCATACGTCGGATTTTGTATGCGGTGCATAAGTTGCCAGAGTCGGAAATTACAATGCAAAAACAATCTTGTAAACAAACGAAAATGACATTGCACATTTGCAATTTATTGAATTATAAAGCCATAAAAGAAACTATCCCTTTTGTTTTTTCATAAAAAAGATGTTCAATTTAACTGTAATACTTTTTCAATTTATCTGCATTCCATGTTCTTCCAACATGCTTCCCCCGCAAAGTCTCTAGCACGTAAGCTCTTTTGGAAAGTTTAGTTTTGATTCTGAAAGGTCCTTCCCATCTTGGAGCTAGCTTCCCCTGCGAAACATTCCGTCCTCCTATGTCTGCCCTGCGTAGAACCAATTCTTTTGCCTCAAATGACTGTGGCCTTACTTTTTTATTAAACCGGTTAGCCACAAGTTGTTTGGCCATGTAGTTTCTGCAGTGTGCCATAGTCCGGATCTCATCAATCAGATCTAGCTCGACTGCCATCTTGTCATTGTTGTCCTTTTCTGTTTGCGCTAGAGCTTGAATCCTTCTCCAAGATGGTTCTCCCAGCTCCACAGACGGCGCCAATGTTCTGCCTGTGGCAGATGTGTCCAACCTAGGTTGGATGATTGATCTCGGATTCAGGTGTTTCTCTTTGGATATCTATGAGTTAGGTATCTGGGAGAAACATGGATCACTGACACTGACCAGGGCGTTTGCCTCAAAGGGTGTGTGCACGTGATGCTCAATGATTAGGGTTAGATTGTGTGTACCTTGTTGTTCCGCCTACATTCTTTATATAGCGCGGTTCTTAGGGTTTGCTTGGGTTGGGCCGAGATGGAACGTGGGCCTTAGTCCGGCCCACAACAAAGAACATCATATTAATGTCTCTCACTATTATTTTCTATATACATATAAAAATATAAAAATTAGATGCGGCAATATGGGTTGAACGCAACGGGTCAACCCGCCAAAACGGGACGAGTTGGGTTACATATTTCAACCCGCCTTAACCCGACTCGTTGGGTTGTAGGTCAAAACAGGTTGGCCTGCCGGGTCAATTAATTTTCTTATATATATTAGGTTGTATTTTATTTGTTTTTAAACTTTTATGATATACAATTTTTTGTTATCTTAGCACTCTCAAAAAAAATAAAGAATAAAAATTTTATTTATGACTAAAGTAATGTATATATGGAGATAAAAATAAGTTTGTAAAGAATGTATGACTTAATATTAGCGTACATTTAGGCTTAAGATTGAAAAAAAAATTAAGAGGAATGTAATATGAAAATAAGAAATATTCTAATATTAATAAAATATAATTTATTTTTAATTTTTAATTTTTTCTATTTTTTAGGCGGGTTGACCCGCCAATCCATCATAAAACGGGACGAGTTGGAGTTTTCAAACCACATTTAAGAGGCGGGGGGCTAACCCACTTTTGGTGGGTTGATGGCGGGTCGGAGCGGGCCAATCCGTTTAGCCACCCCTAATAAAAGTATGTGAATTCATGTGAGGTCATAGAAGAGAGAAAAAAAATATGAATTTCATATAGACACATATTTTTATATATGTAGCAGATAAAATTATCTCCTATTATATGATAAATATTAATCCTTAAAAATATATTTAAAATCACTCTAATTAACTTTTTGAGTTTGTTTAGATTATGGTTGCCAATTTGGAAACATTCTCTTAATATTAAATAAAAAGTTATATTCTCTCAATATTAAATATGATATTTTTGTATATCGATTATAATTATCTTTTTGAGATGAGTAGCTGCACGGTATGACGGTACACTAAATCGAGACTTGGTCACACTTAAAGCTCATCATCCCATTTTAAAGATATATTTGGTAGAAATTAAATTTAGGTTCTCTTCCCATTCTATTCAACCTATGTTACCATATGAGTAACACTTATTGGGTTAAATATGAAATTTTGTCGTTCTTGAAACTATATCTCTTTTGGAGTTTTGTATTATAAGAAAGGAAAAAATGTTTATCCTTTTAAATGACATAACTTGTATCATTTTACTCTCACAAAAGAGGTGGGACTCATAATTTTTTTGTCAACTCTCTCCTCTTTTATATATCTTTTTCTCTCTTTTAAAATGACACAATTTTTTTTTGGTAATTTTTTTTTTTGGTAATCAAAATGACACAATTTTACTTCTTTTAAAATAACACACTCTTTTTTTTTCCTATAAGAAATGACCCATTTTTAAAATTATTAAATTCTTTTTATCTTAGCTTCTATTAAAAATAACAAAATCATATGTACAAAAAAAAAATAACAAAATCATATATGGCCCTTCATAGCACCTTTTAATAGAATAAATTTTTATTGTATCATATGTATTCAGCTGGATATTTTTTTTTCCAAAAGAATATTTTTTTAATTTTGTGTGGAAAAAAAATCTGCAATGTAGTTAAATTTTTTCCAAATAAAAAAAATATACTAAATTAGATACATATCACGTACCAAAGACTACAAAGCACGGACTAGGCAAATTTTTTGAATAATGCGTGTTGGACACGTGTCCGACACGGACACGCTCCGATATACTGTCAACATTTTAGGACACGTGACTCCGACACATTTTTCAGACACGAAGTCAACTTTTTTCGATACATGGTCAATACTCGAACACGCTCGGACACATTTTTTTTAGTCTTAATTTTATTTTATTAACTAAAAATAAAAAATAAAATATTTATAAATCAATTTTTTCTGTTATGATATTTGACATAAAAAATTAACAAATACGAAAAATTATTTTTTTTATATTTATGTTATAAAATTTGAATATTTGATTGGTTATATGACTTATTATGAATTGTTATATGTATTAAATATAAATTATATTATATATATTAAAAATATTATTTAATATCAAAACGTGTTGAAATATGCCATTTTTTAGAATTAACGTGTCGGCGTATCATGTCATGTCGTGTCCCGTGACGAAAGAATTGTTTATTCTGATCTATTATCTTATTTTAAAACAAGGTATTAATATTTGTTAGTTATCTTATATATTAGAAAGTAAAATCGTTTGTTGGAAAGTTTCATGACGTGTCGCGCTCTCTTTTAATTTTAGCTTTGTGTTTACACTTAAAAGAATTTGAAATGTTTCCTGTTATAGTAGCTTTTTAAGTTATTTTTTAAGCTTAAAATTTAAAACATCAATTGAAATCTGATTAAAAAAAATCAATTTTGACAAACACAATTAAATTCCCACTATTTCTTTATTGGAATTTGTGAAAGTTGGAAGCTGCAACAATTTATTGAACCTTATTGGGAGCTGGAAAGTAAGTTGGAAGCTGCAACAATTTATTGAACCTTATTGGGAGCTGGAAAGTTTTTGAAAGTTGTGCCTTATTTGAAAGTTGAAAAGTCTTTTAAAGTTGTGCCTTATGGTACTCCTCAAATAATGCATTGAGTTTTTGTATAAATAGGGAATTATTGCTTTTTCTTTTTTGTCTTGCCTGCATTTGTTTTCCTTCCGTTCATTTCTCCGTTTTTTTTCTTCTTTCAGTTCTTGTGTGTAAGGATTGTTCTATTGGTATAATTTTCGATTTCTTTATGAACAAACCCTATGAATTCGTTTTCTTAAATTTTATAGTGACACTGATTTATTCATTTTTTAGGGTGGAAGGATTCATGATAATGTGACTGGTTATTTACATATTCAGCGTCTTCCACCTTCAATTGTTTCGATCCACTTCTTCCAACGACACTCAACCTTTCGAAGAAAAGTCTCTTAATGGTAAATCCTTCATCAACCTTTCGAAGAAAAGTCCCTCAATGGTAAATCTTTCATCTTGTGTTCCTTCTTATCTCTTTGTTCTTATTGTTCCATCCATTGAGAAATCTTCACCACCAACCACGGTGTTCCCGTTCAAGTACAAAATCTCCCCGCGAAGCGCTTGCTGACAAATAAACTCTCTCCTTAAACTCGATTTCAGAGCATCCACCATCGCAGAGCCATTGTGGAACTGCAAATCGGCAACGGCGGAGCCACTACTTCTTCAACATTTCCAGCCAGCAAATTGGGTGCTACTCACGGATGTGGTGTCATTTTCTGGGATATTGGAGCAGTAGATGTGGTAAAGGATTTTTTTTTTTTTTTTGATAAACGATGTGGTAAAGGAATTAATATTAACTAATTTGATTCAGTTGATTATGAGTTACCCTCTTTTGATTTTTTCTTTTTCTTTTTTTATATGCATCGTACAATTGTGGTTTCATACTAGCAAAAAGGATATATTATTATATATTCTTTTCTTTTCTTATTTATTTTTTTTATTTTTAATTTTTTTCTCCACCGAACATAATTACTAATATCCTTTGTATATCCAAAAAAATAATGAATTTTCTTTATTTTATGTATGACTTTTGTTATGTATCCTTTGTATATCCTTTTTATTTTCTTTTTATTTCTCCAGTGAAATTAAATGTGAATAAATTATCGAAATTCCAAAAATTAAGGAAAATAACAGTAATTAATATACCTATTAGGAATAAGACATTTATTGTCTAATTGCCAATGCTCATAATGATAAGATGAAAAATTAAAAATAATTATACGAGATATAGAATTTAAAAACACAGATGAATGAAAAATATTTTATTTTAATTTGAAATTTAAAATATTTAAACTAAATAGTTAGTGCGAAAAGAGTTTAATGACAGACAGGTACATTAATATCCACTTCTTTTTTAAAATTCAAAATTGGAAATTTGAAATTCAATATTTAAACTTTCCTTCTTCTTTTTTTCTGCAGCGAAATTAAATAATATTCTAAACTTATTTCGGTAAAATTTTCAAAAAATTAACATGCTTTAAATGTGAATAAAAGATTGAAATAAAAAACATCTCGTAATAAAGGAAGATAACTTTATTTTAAGGATTACATTGATTGAGTGATAAACCCTAAACATCTCATAATTAATTTTATTTTAAGGATTACATTGATTGAGTGATAATTGGTATATTTGAACAAATAATAGAGTTTTAAAAGTGTTCAAAGAAGGAGATGAAAATTCAGATATAATAGTACACGTTCAGTAGAAATTCTCGCATTTATAATTTACTTACTGCTTTGCTAATTAGTTATGATCAATTGGATCAGTAGTATTTCAACCTGATTCTGATAGTTGACGCGTGTGGAGAATAGAATTTTGGTTGATGCCACATGACCTTAAACTTTATTCTGAATCTTCCACGCTCAAAATATATAATTTACTTCTAATCAAACATAGAGACTGAATTGTGATATTTTACATACAATAATTTAGACATCACCTAATTGCAATATAAAAACAAATCTTACTAACATAAAAGGTGTAAAGGTAACCCCCACGGGTAGCTCAGTTGGCAACTGAGCTCCCAAGGGTTTGCTTGAGTCAGGGGTTCAAATTCTTCCTCAAACAAATTATTGGAAAATCGTTGGGGATCAGAGGAGGAAAATGTCTCCTTCTCGGTTGGGGATTAGTCTCATCCTTCCTCCGGTAACGAAGCTCAATGCACCCGCTGTTCTAATGAGGGGCTAGCCTACAGGGCCGTATCCCGAGGACAAGGTGACCGGAGGAGGTTGAATGGAGACCGGGTTATACAAAAAAAAAAGGTGTAAAGGTTCTTATAAAATGATCATCAAATGAGTTTTGTTCTTTATTTAAAAAATATATATATAAATTGATCATATTTTGATTACAGAGTGATAACGCACATGCCTACGAGGCAATACTGAATAAAAACATATCATAAGAATTACGACAAAAAAAGGGGATGTGAATATTTAGTTGAATGTTCTTTTTCTTTAAATGGAATGAAATTTTATTGTGACTCGAAGCTAAAGCAAATGCTGCAGTTTTTCAAAGAATATGGAGAAGATCACATGAAGTGTTGGTGCGGATTTAACAGTTTCATGTGGAACCCAAGTGCGAAATAATGAAAACCAAAAAGGGGCGCAAACAACCACCGACTTTTGACCTGCTTAAACTTTAATAGACGATATTTTAAGGACGAGTTTGAACGAAAATGACAAGGATAGACCCTAATCCGATGGCACAGTTATGAATACGAGGTATTAAAAAAGAAAAAAATAAAATGCATGGCACACTTTTTTTGTACACACTTTTTTTGTAATATGTCAAATATTGTAGTTAATAACGATAAGAGGTTATTGTTTGATTTAACCAATATTTTCTTTATGAAAAAATGTGTAAATACGGATGTAAAAAATTAGGTTAAGAAATATTATTATGGTTGTTTGATTTAACCAACACAGTTGATTGTGACCAATATTCTTAAAATTGAAATGGTCATTAAATTGTAAAGATAATGATACACATCTAATTGTAGTCGCATTTTATCAATGATAACTAACATATTATAAAAAAGTTTAAACGAAAATGACAAGGATAACTAACATCTAAATTTAATATAAAATTATAGATTAAATGAAAAAAGTTTAAATTATTAAAAAAAAATATAGTTGATAAAAAATAATTTAATTTAAAAATCTTATATATTAGAAAATAAAACCATTTGTTGGAAAGTTTGGTGACGTGTCGCGTTTTCCTTCAATTTCAGCTTTGTGTTCATACCTACGAGAATTTGAAATGTTTCCTGTTATAGTAATTTTTAAAAATTTTTTAGGCGTAAAATTTTAAAAAAATAAATGGAAATCCGTTTAAAAAAATAATTTTTGATAGACATAATTAAATTCCCACTATCTCCTTATTGGAAGCTGCGAAAGTTGGAAGCTGCAATAATTTATTGAATCTTATTGGGAGCTGAAAAAGTTTTTCAAATGATTGAATCTTATTGGGAACTGAAAAGTTTTTCAAAGTTGTGCCTTAGTGGAAGCTGATAGGTTTTTTTTTGTAATATATATATATATATATATATATATATATATATATATATATATATGAAATCCATTTGTTGGAAAGTCTGATGATGTGTCTTTCTTTCCTTAAGTCTCACATTTGTGTTCACACTACAAGTCATTTGAAAACTTTCCTTCTTTAGTAAAATTTAAATTAAATAAATATAAAATAAAATCGAAATTTGTAAATAAAATGGAAAATTATGTGAAAAATTATTTGTGGCAAACAACTCATTTAATATACCACTACTTTCTACATTGGAATTTCCAAAATAATAATAGCTCATTGCTTTCTGAAATATTTATTTTAAATTTCGAATTTCATTTAAATTTGATTTTTGAATTTTAAACTTTGTAGTGGTGGGAAAACATTTGGACAATTATTGGAAGCAGACAACTCATTTATTATCCCATTACTTTCTACATGGGTAATGTTAACCATATCAATGTTGCATAAAAAAACTATTTTGTTAAAAAATTATCATTAAAAAAATGAAAATATTTTGTAAAAAAATGCAAATATTTTAAATTAAATAAATATAAAATAAAATTAAAATTTGTAAGTAAATAAAATGGAAAATTATGTGAACAATTTTTTGTGGCAGACAACTAATTTAATATCCTACTGCTTTCTACATTGGAATTCCAAATTAATAATAACTCATTGCTTTCTGAAATATTTATTTTAAATTTCGAATTTCATTTAAACTTCAATTTTGAATTTGAATTTGAAAATTTTAAACTTTGTAGTGGTGGGAAAACATTTGGACAATTATTGGTGGCAGACAACTCATTTATTATCCCATTACTTTCTACATGGGTAATTTTTAACCATATCAATGTTGCATAAAAAACTATTTTGTTAACAAATAATCATTAAAAAAATGAATTTAATACAAATGAATTAAAAGAGAAAAAATTATATAAAAAATGTATAATTAATACAAAAGAATTTAAATTTTAAATTTAAATAAAATCAAAATGACCTCTATCCTTCAAGTGTTAATAGCTTTTAGTTAACTTTCAATATACACATACATTTGGGTCCACAAAAAAATATGTCATTTCTTTCTCACAACCTGATTGTGATCAAGTGTTTAAAGCAACAAAACTATTGTCACCTCATTCTTTAAGTCTTTGGTGGACCCAAATGTATGTTGCTATTTTTAAAAAAAAATTCCATTGTGGGTTATTTATATTGTTACAAGTTTTTAGCATGTGTATTGATTTTAATACTTTTTAGACACATTTGTTCCAATGTAAGCAAAAAATATGACTCATATGTGACTATCTGGTTAATTTGCTTTCAAATCTCTTTCAGACAATGTTTTTTGGGTTTTAAAAAAAATATAACTCATTCTTTTTGCTGAGATTATTACTTTGGGTGTTAACATATTAGCGTAATTTAATTAAGGGTTTTATGTTTATTATATTGTAGGAAAAGTGATTGTGTAATGTTATAGAGATTCGTTTTGCGTGCCACATTTTTTTCTTTTTCTTTTTTGTTTTAAAATGTGTGGGCCCCGCAAAATGTTGTGTGTGTAGGAAAGTTTGTTATGTTATGTTAAAGGAGGAAATGAAAACCCTTTATTTAATGAGCATTTGCATTTTGTATCGTAGGCACAAAAATGGTGGTAGAAGATGATGTCCTTGGTAATGCATAAACATAGTTGGTTGGTATATGTTGAACTCATTTCTCCAATAATTGCTACAGAATGACACTAAATTAATAGCGTTTTCTTATTATAGGTACAAGCTGATCTTTTAATTCCATATTTGCTTGATCTATTTGTTACTTTGCCTTTATTGGTGGCTGTTATAATTAGCAATAAGTTGTATGCATTTTTTTAGTCATCCTCATTTTAACAGTTTACTATGTCATATTTATTTTTTACATAACTCATCGAATAGATAACTATATTTGATTTGCATAATGTTGATCACTCTAGATAGCAAATTTTTGTTTATGGTTGATATTTGCAAAGTTCTGTGTCAATGCTGTAAATTTTTCCGCCTCAAATATAGAACAAGATTGCAACACAATTTTTTGTAAGTATAAGGTTTGTAGTGTGATTAACCAACCATGACGGACGACAAAATTTTTAATCTTTTTTCTCCGTACATCGCACGGGTAATACACTAGTTGAATATAATTTTAGTTCCTTCGCAAACAAAAGTAAGTGTCTCTTAGCCGAGAACAATTTCTGTAGTCCAGGCCTATAAAAAATCTAGATGCTCCCACTCACATACAAAGGGTAAAAAAGGAAAATGAAAATAAAAACAGGGATAAAATAGGAAATAAAAAATTTTGATCGTGAATGGGCCTCCTCTTAGCCATCCGACCCGGTCCGTTTCGGGTTATAACATAAAGGCAAGGCAAGGCACCTTTCTTGTTTTTATATTTTCGTTGCGGGTTGCGTTGTACGATTGCCAAAGCTGTTGAGCCTCAGAAGCTAGGGTTCATCATCGCGCTCCGACCTTGTTCTTTCTGTGTTCCACCCACAGCTTTTACCAATTGGTGCGTGTTTTTCGCTTTCTTGAACTTGTTTTTATGTGCTTTCTTTCTTACCTTTTGCCTCTGGTTTCTTCGAAAATCCCAAATCTTAATTTGGAACCAATTTCGAGTTCTCGACAAAGGCCTTTGCTTTATCTTTGATTTCTTTTTGTTTTGTTCTAGGGTTCTCTGCGCGCCTCTGACCATGCACCTTTCTTCTATTTGATTTCTATTTGTGTGTTGAAGATGTTTTCGATTAACTAGCTTATTTCATTCATTTATTTGTTTTTCATCAGTGTAACTCTTTCCCGGATTTGTTGCTATTGTGTGTTAACCTTTTTTCAAGCGCTTCCACTTTCCTTTATTTTTTTATATGATTTTTGCAGCATATTAGCTTTCTTCCTACAATAAGTTGTTTTCTCCCGCTTTTAATAAAATGTACTTGTTAAATTGATAACATTTTACTTAAATTCAAATGTACAAGATGTTACGACTTAAATAAGTGAGTTTAGCATATCAAAACTGCATCCTAAATAACAAAAGTTACAACTTAAATAAAACGTTACAACTTAAATATGTTAGTAAACACATATCAAAAAACTGTATCCTAAATGCAAAACTGTATCCTAAATGCAGTAAAGTAACAACACGTAACATTCAAGGCTAATAAAGTCTAATCAAAGACTATCAGCGAAGATACCCTAACAAACTAAAGGTTACAACAATACCTACAATAATATCTACATATCATAACAACATATAGAATCTTTTGTTCCAACGGTACTTTTGGTGGTTCCATGTACTGAAAGCTTGTTCTTTTTTGGTGGTTCCATGAACCATTATGTTGTTATCTCATCATTGTAATTATTGTTTTGAGTTTTCATACTTCTGCTTTTTCCTTTGCTGTAGGAATGGGATCGTGACTTCATATATGTTCTGGGAGGGCACATTTTGAAATTGTAATTGTGGGAGCTATATTATATTTTTTACCCATCATGGAGATACAGACTTCTGGCAAGCCAATTGATTCCTTGCTAGAGAAAGTCCTTTGCATGAATATTCTGTCATCTGATTACTTCAAGGAGCTCTATCGATTAAAAACATACCATGAAGTTATTGATGAGATCTACAATCAAGTTGATCACGTTGAACCGTGGATGACAGGAAATTGTCGTGGCCCTTCAACTGCTTTCTGTCTTCTTTACAAGTTCTTTACAATGAAGCTCACCGTTAAACAAATGCACGGGCTTCTAAAACACCCTGATTCTCCTTACATAAGAGCGGTATGTAGATTTAACAGTAATGGAATATAATATAACGGTAATGTAATGGTAATGGAATATAATATAACGGTAATGTAATGGTAATGGAATATAATATAACGGTAATGGAATATAATATAACGGTAATGTAACGGATAAGAGCGGTATGTAGATGTAACAATAATGGAATATAATATAACGGTAATGTAACGGTAATGGAATATAATATAACGGTAATGTAACGGTAATGGAATATAATATAACGGTAATGTAACGGTAATGAAATATAATGGTAATTGAGATATACTGATTACCATTATATTCCATTACCGTTTCATTACTGTTATATTTCATTACCGTTACATTATCGTTATATTATATTCCATTACCGTTATATTATATTCCTGTTACAGTAAAGGTGCCTGACAATGTATATGGGACTTTTCTGGTTTGTTTTATGTTTAAGTGGCGAAAGCATTGTGTAATCATCATGATGTGTGTTGTGTGTCTGTGCTTGTAATTTTTTTTGGTTTGTGTGAATATCTTTTTAACCATTTTGTATCAAGTTTAGGAACTGGTAAATTTATATTTACCTTAAAATTGGTCTCTTATATATCAAGAGGAGATACATGCATGTTTGAGTATATAGGAATCATTGGTTTGTAATATAATATATCTTAAAATCATCATAACTGAGTCTGAGTGCTGGTGGATTTTTGTTTAATTGTCAAATGCAAGATAGTCAAAATTGTGTTCATACTCTTCCATGATTTTTGCTTGCTGCTACTGTCTCAATAACAGCCAAAAATATGATTTGGTGAGATCATCTGTGATTGATTGTGTGATCTGTAGAATCAGATTATCCTATCATGCTGGCTGAGTCACCCATTTCTGAACAATTAAACCTGAGCCCACCCGAAATTTTAAGATCCCAAGCCCCACGACCTCTTCTTTCTGTGGCTGCTAGCAGTTGTGGCTTGTGGGCGATGTTTGAGAGAGGGTGGGTGGTGGTTCAACCTCTTCCTTGCTTCCTGTTTCCTCTACGATCTACTTCTGTTTCCATTTGTGGGTGGTGCTTGGCTGCTCGCTGGTTTATTATTTGCTCTGTTTTGTGCTCGTTTCCAATTGTATTTAGGGTTGTGTCTCTGATTGTGCCCTGGTGATGTCCAGATATTTAGGCTTTTAGTTGGGCAGTTCTCTTTTAGTCTTTCAGTTTTCATTTGTTGTCAAAAACTCATGTCTTTTATATTTTGAGTGGTAACTTTAGCTTTGTGACTTATGACCTTATGCCCTCATCATTGATTAATCTTTTGATCGGTCTCACTTGAACTTATTTTGTTTTCAAGTATCCTGTATTATTCTACTTGATGTCTTTTCAAATTTCATTTGGTAAAAATGGAATTTTGGGCCACCATTCTTCCAGATTTTAGTGCCTGACCATCTGTCATTGTAGGTCTTGTTGTCGATGTACTTTTGTTTGTTATCTCATTTCATACATGTTATCTCTGCCAAGCATGAGATACCTATGCACAACCAAGGATGGTTTTGTTATATTTTCGGTTTTTTTTTTTATTAATAAGACAAAGGTTGGTTTGGTTATATTCTGCTTTGCATCAGAGTAAAGAGGATGTGTTCTGTTGCTTATAGATGATTCCCCCACTTCATTTTTAAATTTTAGGTGTATGGCAACATTTTTATTGGTGATTTGTTCTCCCTTTCTGTTTATCATATGCTCTTTATTGATTACTTATATTGTTTATAGGTTGGATTTCTCTATCTGAGATATGTTGCTGATCCGAAGACTCTGTGGAATTGGTTTGAACCATATGTAAAAGATGATGAGGTATGGGGATATGGTTGTGATCTATATAGCTCTGGAAGTCTCATGCAATGACGTTTATTAAGTTCTTGGGCTTTCATTCTTTTTCGTCTATCTCTATTATGATAAATCAAATTAAAAAAATTATATTTTTTCTTAAAAGTAATAGATTATTGCCTTCTTCCATTTACGTGTACTTTCTTTTTGTAATTTTCTATTTTTCACTTGTCTAACCACTGATTATACCATTGCTAGATATGGAGCTATGCAAATAATATTGTGTGCCAATATGTTCCTTTTCTGTGGAAGAAATCACTTGTTTGGGTTTCAGTTGTCTTGAATTGTCTCCTATTATTGGGTTACCATTTAAAAGTGCTCCATCAAAGAAGATGAACGTAAGAGAGAAAGAGAGATTCAGAGAAAAGGAAGAGAGAGAAACTGAATGTGCTTTTTGTTATTGTATTGAATGAATCAGTTACTACAACATATTGACTTATATAGCAATACACGTAAGCTGAAAGATAATAGCCTAATTACAAAACTATCCTTACTGAATAAAATAGGCCTATTTACTAAAATATCCCTGCTACAACAAGTGTTACTTGTATACTCTAATACTCCATTATGGTTGCAATTTATTATTCTTTTTAAATGATGATGCTGTATTTCAGGAATTTTCTCCTGGATCTAATGGTCGAACAACTACAATGGGTGTATATGTGCGTGATTTGATCCTTGGACAGGTTCATTATCATTAACTCTATGAGCCTATATTTTACATGAGAGCATATTTAACCACTTTGGACTCATGCTTTCATTTTGCTTGTAGACAATCAAATGCATTTACATGATTAACTGGCAAATTATACCCTGACCCCTTGATTTAGAGATTTTTTAAATATAATGTTGTACAATGGCAAGAAAAATTCATTTGACTCAAGTATTGACTTGGTAAACTGAGAATTCTCTCTTCTGAGCTTTCCTACCAGAATCCAGATGCATCACAAGATTTCAATTGCAGATATGTTCCTCATGGAAACAGTATGAGGTGCTTTCAGTATCTTTGGACATAAAACTTTTATACCTACCAGTAATTGCTGATGCAAACTAGTTCAAAGGAATCTTTCATTTTTACTTTCACATCTTTTTATTGATTGCATGCTCTGAACAATGTATTCTTATTTATAAAATCACTATACTGTTGAGGTTTTCCATAAGAAATTGAGTATTTTTTCATATATTTGCTTTAGAGTAAAACCTATTTTAGTCCTTGAAAAACACACATTATAAATTTAGTTGCAAATTAGTTTGATCCCTCAAAATTCAAATTCTCAATAATTTTGTCCTGCATCAAGTCTGGTTCGTACATCATTCACCTTCATTATTTGGATGGAGGGAGTCTAAAATTGGGAATTTGAGGGATCAAATTGATAAATTAATCTTGTAAGGGAGCAAATTATTAATGGGCATTTCTTTTAGGGACTAAAAAGGGATTTTTCCCACCTTTCTTTTCTTCTTTACGTATTTTCTTTCTTTCTTTCTTTTTCTGTGGTTGAGCTGATATCTGTCCTTCATATCATTGACTTTGCAGTTTTGTTTCACCTGCAAATTTTATATACTAGTTGATTGATTGCATTGTAATGATGACATGCTTTTAAATAATTCTTGGTATTTGGTAATACATCCCTGATAGTATGGGAAATCAAGTTCTTACTTTCACACCTTCTCTAATGGGCTTCTGCACTTTTAGAGTTGTCATATGTCTTATGGATCCATATTTATGCATGTCTTCCTCTATTCTATTTAACTTCGAGTTTTTTAGGTTATCCTTTCTGTAGCTTAATTTTTTTTGAGTCCTTAGAGAAAGATTTAGACAAAAGCGGTAAATAATTTCTATCTAATATGCCGTTTTTGTGTCTTTAGTCATTGTAACCTAAAAAATACTTGGTAACAGTAGCTGCCTGGCATTATTATCATGTAGAAACTATTACTAACATTCTATCATGACCAAAACTCTTGGAAGAAATAAATATTCCTGTGTCTGAGCTTGAATCCAATTTTTGGGTCTGTTGTGTGTGTGGGTGTGTGTGTGTGTGTGTGTGAGAGAGAGAGAGAGAGGGAGGGAGGGAGGGAGAGAAATAGAGATTGCCCTGAAGGCTGGATGTTTCCTGCTTGGATGATTTCTAATTGAGTCAATTAACTATGCTGCTACACTGTTAATGATGACTGTCGATTTTAACCTGTTTTTCACTTGCCTAATTGTATGGGTGTTTGGTATGCTTGTTGTTGACTTTCTTAATACACTGTTTGCTGTGAACAGTGAAGCAGTACCAAGAATTTATATGATATAGCTACAGGATCTTACAATAGTTCTTTGGAGGGGGAATGTAATTTGAGTAACAGCAAACCTTTTTTTCCTCTCCTAAATGAGTCTTTTTCATGGGGTGTGGGAGTTGCTGGATCCCCCATCTCCTGCGGGAGATTGGGAGGCTTTGGATTCCTTCTTGTTATCTCAAGGATTTGAAATTGAATGATTAAAGTTATGGATATTTTTGCTTCAAATGAAGGAACAAGTGCGAGAACTGAAATATCTGGTTATGTTTTTAATGCATGGAAGGATTATGCGGAGAATTTTTAATGCTTCTTATGTGCTACCCCATTTGCTTCCCTAATAAATACTACTGTTGAAGAGAATTTCTGTATCCCATGCTTGTTATTTTGTTGGTTATCATATGTGCAGATTGGATTCTTAATTGTTTTTGCTTATTTTTTTTATTCTTTGTTTTTCTTGTGAATTATGGTTCAGAACTTCAGACTGTTTCTTTGTTGTCCAACCTAGTTCAACACGGGAGTACAATCTTGTTCTTCCTATTCCTTCTATTTTCGTGAATAGTTAGTATTTATATCAATGCTTACTGTGTTAAATGGTTACCTCTTCATGGTCGTTGTCATTTTTGTGATCTATTTGTTGATGTTTTATGATTTTGGGTACTTTGTGCGTGGTACACAATATGCCTTCATTGACAGGCTTGAATGCTGCAATTCCCAAATTTATTTTACCCCTTTAATTCCAGATAATGTAACTCTACTTTATGGAAGTACATTGATGAGTCTGTTCTGCTATTGCAGTATTACTTCGACACACTCTTTCCTCGCGTCCCTGTTCCTGTATTGCGGCAGGTTGTGTCTAATCTTGGAAAGTTGAATCTTCCCACTACGCATTCTGGTTCAACTGGGGAATCCACCCGTCATGGATCTGATGACACTGCCCGTAGACCACCTTCTGTGAAAGCTGCCCTTTCAGTCTCTTTTGGTCAGAGGGCTCCACATCGTGCCTCCACAAGGGACTCTTCACCTATTCGCCGTACTTTACCTCCTCCTCCTCCTCCTCCTCATGAAAGAGATGGTGGTGATGACACAAGAAGATCTCCAAATAGTCGACGCAGCCAGAGTCGAGAATATCCTGATAGGGATAGGGATAGGGATCGAGCCCGGTCGCGGTCCAGGGATCGGGACCGTGAAAGGGACAGGGATCGGGACCATGAAAAGGACAGATATCATGATCGAGATAGGAGCAGAGATTGGGACAGAGAACGAGACCGTGAAAGGTACAGGGATCGAGATCGAGATAGAGATCAGGAGAAGGGCAGAATCAGGAGGGATAAGGATCGGGAAAGAGAGAGGGAGCGGAGTTATGATCATGATAGGAGGTCTAGATACCCACAGAGAGAAAGCAGCCGTGATTATGACAACAGCAGCGGCGATGGTAATAGGCACTATCGTAGCAGGAGTCGGAGTAGGAGTAGGAGCAGGAGTAGAAGTCAGAGTCTGCAAGCTGGCACTGCTCGGTTGGAAAAACATTCTAGTCCACAGAGAGATGGAAGTAAGAAGAATTCTGCATCCAGTAATCTTGCTAAACTTAAAGATATGTATGGTGATTTGGGTGATAACAAAGGAGATGCCAGCACAGAAAGAATTCCTAGAAGGGATAATGGAGGCGAAGAGGTTATCAGACTTGGTGGTTCTACGTGGAAGTATTGAGGTATATCATGGAATGCTTGTATCAGATGTTGGATAACTGTTTCACGGGAAAAAGCATCTTGGATCTTACCCTTTTATTGCTGGTCTCTTGGTAGACGTAAGTTATAGGTTGATGAATGCTATCTATGTCAGCATTTATTGATATTGTATACTAAAATTTATTCCCGGTGGATTGAATTTCATGCTGTGTAATTGCAAGTTTTAGACTAAAGATCATTCTATGTAGTCCTAAGCTACCATGCTTCCATTGATTAGTTGAAACTCAATATTTTACTGCGTTTCCGTGTAGCTTCATAACTTGAGGATAATGTTTGTCTTTTGCAATTGTAATATGCTTCCAGCAGGACAAGTAGCTGTGTAGATGCGTTGATGCAAAGTTTAAAGTTTTGATATTATTTTGGCCCAAAAGTTTAGAATCTATTATTTTTACCTTATTATTAAATCTGGATAATCAAGAATGGTAAAATCAAATTTATGAGTTTTGAAGTTTTCTTATCTTAGTTTGCTTAGCTCGCGTTCTCAGATTTTACCTTCCCCAAAAGATAACAGACCACACCCAACGATTAAATAAAGAAAAGGCAAAAGATATGCGAGGTAAAGGGGTATCGTTTTAAGTCATACTTGTATTTAAATAAAATAGTATTGAATACCGAAAGAACACTTGCATCAATTGGGATGCGAGTAATACAATGCTGGAAGCCTAAAGCTATCTGAAACCTGAAAGTGATGTAAAAAACTTCACTTTAATATTTCCAAGAAAAAGAATTTTGTGGGTTACACTACTGTCATTCATGTTCTATCAGACTATTTGAAGCACCGACAGAAATCTGAGATTCAGCAACTGTGTAAAGCACCTCAGACCCTTTCAATTTTCCCCTGCTATTCTTTGGAAACCATTTGCAACGAGAACTGAGGACATAAGTGGATAAATTTCTGTATCACTACAACAATGGGAATAGAAAGCATCTTGTTGGTGCCAGTGAGCTTCTGGCTATTCACACTTGATAGAACGATATATGTGACGGACGAATATTAAAGAAGCACGGAAACCTACAGTTCCAAGCATGAGAAAGAAACCATAGCAAATGCAAGCCATATAACCAAAAAAGAAAGAGGTTTGCATGAAACCAAACATATCCGATCTTGCATGATAGTAATACATGCAGTACCCATATATGAACAAGCCAGTTGATCCGCCACAAAGAAAAGACCTAATATTATACCAAGAATGAAGAAGTTAGAGAATGGAAGGACATACAATACATCAATGTGCAGCCTAAATTCTGATGGATAAACAAGGAAATAAGTGAGATCACTCGATGTCACAAGTTACTTACCTCCACCACCATTCATGGTCCTCAGCAGCAAGCTGAAAGTACGTCAATGCCACAGTGACAAAAGCAGTGACAATCAAGAGGATGATGAAAACAATGAACAAAATGCTGTATATGGTGTAAATCTGGTGACCCCACAGACTAGAAAATATGTAGTAGAGTTCAATGTAAATAGCACTGAACGGCAAAAATCCTGCCATGGCCATTTGAGCAAGAGTTCTACGGTACCAAGGTAGTTGGGGAATCTCCCTAGGATGATTTTTGGTGCGACAAGGAGCTTGAAACTCTAATCGGCTATTCTTACCAGCAATTCCACCCAATACTAGTAAAGGTGAGGTTACAAGAGTCCATATGAGGAAAATAACCACAATTGTTCCAAATGGCAGTGCTGCAGTTGAGTTATAGGCAAGTGCAATAGTATTAAGAAAGCAGAATGTCAACAACAAAGGTCCAGAGAACAGACTTCCAGTCAACACCAAAATTTTCACCTGGCATGCAACAAAAAAGTATAATTCATTTTGGTTTGTGCTTTCTGCAATCAAAATATTGACTAGTAAATAAAAACATATAACATGTTTCACGTTTAAAATCAAGAATCCGTTTGATCTTTGTGGAGAGAGTTAAGAAGTTTCAAAGCCAATAAACTAGACAATGTATTGCTATCCTATGAAGCACCGACTCCGACACTGCGTTTTCGATATGTTTCAAATACGTTCTCGGTACGACCATTAATTCGTCGATACGATACAATACGTTTCCGATACGCGTATCGGATACGTTGGAAAAAAAATTCAGAGTATCAGTGCTTCATAGTTGCTATCAGAAAGGAACTTCAGCAAGAACTACAAATCAATCAATGCATGGGTTACTTAGAGACAATGAAATGCATAATGTGAACACTGAACTAAGATAAGTAGTCAAAAACAAAAATTCTTGAGTGAAGCACCAATGGTATATGCTGTCTATGAAATGGGAGTGTACCCAGTCTTTTCCTTCAATCATGTAATAGAAGGAAACTGCAGAGTAGCCTGCAATGCCAGACGTTAGCGCATATATGACAATCAGTGCAGTAAACAGAGCTCCCCTGTTGTATGGATAGAAAACACCAACTAGAGAAAGCATAAATATGAAGATTGCACTGAAAACAAAAGGAATGATACATGGTCAGAAAATAGCCTGAAATATACAAGGCCAAGACAGGAAACACCCTTTAAAAGATGGGATAGGATCCGTTTACAAACTTTTTTTTGCAACTTACACTAAGTACGACCGGTCGTACACTGCATGATTAAAGTATTACCGGTCGTACTTAGTGTAGTTTGTAAACAAAAAAATTTGTAAATATAACCTGCCCCAAGATGGGATAGGATCCATTTACAAACTTTTTTTTGCAACTTACACTAAGTACGACCGGTCGTACACTGCATGATTAAAGTATGACCGGTCGTACTTAATGTAGTTCGTAAGAATTTGTAAACAAAAAAGTTTGTAAATATAACCTGCCCCTTAAAAGATAATTAAGTACTTCAGAGGGTAACTCACTCACAGTGTAAATAGCTGGGAGCCTGTTCCAAGCGCTGCTGCAAACAAAGACTTGTATCTTGGGTACCTGAACACATCACCATGAATATACTTCCATCCACTCTCCTCCATGTCATCAACTGCCTCCTCATCAGGAGTAAACCTGTCTTGTTTGAAATGGTGGATACAATAAGTTCCATGAATTAAAAGGTTTAAATTCATGAGATTAGACACCAGTAAATGAGAATGATTCTTACTTAACAAAATCATTCTTAAGTACACGCATGAGAATTATGGTAAGGAATCCAGTCAAGAGGATAACAGTCACACAGGAGTTGATAACAGAAAACCAATGGATATGCAAATGATTTAACAGTAACGATGCCTGTGAATATTTCTCCAGCCTCTTAGCAAATGGAATATCTGTTTGAATCCATTTGACAGAATATGTGAAATCCACATTTACTTCTCTATCTTCTGTCAAGTCCACAACTGCATTTTGATCGTTTCTAATGAACACATCAATGATGCGATCCTTATTGTATAGGATCTCAAAATGGATATGCTTAAAAAGATAGACTGTGGCCCCAGTTGGGTCATCTTTGTCTTCACTGTCAAATTTTCCAAGGAAACCCCAAATGGGCAAGTCATCATAGAACATTGTGAAAAAATAGTCCTTCAAGACAGCAACTCTGAATTGAACAACCTCTTCTCTTGTCAGTCTCTTTCTGCAGATACTCTCAGGTTCTCTATCAATTTGGAAGTCCAGTTTGTAAGGAGCAACAACTAATCGATCTCCATTCAAAACTTCACCAAGATCTTCTTTCTTTTCTTCCACATTAGCTGCCACCAACAAATTTTGGAATTTTACAAGGGATAGGGAAAACAAAGACAATAGTAAGAAATTGTAAACCAAAAAGAATGATACCAGCAAACTAACCTGGTGAGCAAAAGGGAAGATCAAAATATCGGTATGTTTCACTGTTGTATGAAAATAAACAAAAAATTAAATAAATAGGGTGTAAAGAACCAATTCATCAACATGTCCCCTAACACGAGAGCTCACTGGGCTTTAAGGGTGGACAATGCACAGACTCACCTAAATTCCACTTGAAAGAAAGTGGGGGGCGGCGAGGATCGAACCCGGGACACGAGGCTCTGATACCATGTAAAGAACCAATTCAACCCAAAAGCTTAGGCTGTTGGGTGAGGTTACATTAATGATTTTATATATTTCAACGTAGGGAAAGCACAAAGAATTAACAAAGTCAGCCTATTGTGAGGAAGAAGTTCATGATAACTTAATGGTTTAGAAATTAGTGAGTGCATTAGACTATTTTAAAAGCAATAAATGAAAAGGTCTGCGATCAAATGGCAGAGGTAAAGATTCTGAGGGGATACGTTAGAACATTACTTGAGTGTCAAGGTAAGTCTTATTAAAACAATTTAAAGGTCAACTCTTTCCAACCTGATCACTTGGATTCTTTCTAAATTTCCATTGAACACTGACTACAATTTCTGAATTTGACATCGAAGCAAAGAAAACTAAAATATCCGATTTTGAGTTCATTAACTAATATCACAACTTCTAAGTCACATTCATTTCCTCTTCATCCATCTTGTAGAATTCAAACAGCTCATGTGAAACAACTAGCTCTCACTAATCAAAGAAAACCAAAATTCAACTCATTTCTTTTACAGGTACCATCATTCTCGGACAGGTTCTAAACCCACACCATAAGATGAAGTGGTAATTGAATCTTCATTAAATATAAATCAGATCAATACTTGAATGGTAACCAAACCCAAAAGAAAAAAAAAAGTTTTTTTTTTCCCCCCTTTAATCTTCATTTATCTTTTCAAGAGGATTGGGATTGAAAAGTTTTGAAGCATAAATGAAAAGGTGAGAGTGGAAGTGACAGAGATTGAAAATCTGACCTGGGATTGTGAAAGGGTCCCACCTTGTTTGCATATAAGGGTACGGAATCTCCTTCTGTGTAACGATGATCCGTTGCATCAGATGTGACATGGCTTATGCAGCAGCACAGGATCACAATGGCACCACCCAAACATGCCGTTGACTTTCCCATAAATTCAGACACAGAGAGAGAGAGAGACTCTGCAATGCAATGGGTTATTCCTGTACTCGTAAGCCAAATAGGTGCATGAGACGAAGAATAAGAAGAAGAAATTTCCACGCTACTTCCTTCAACCAAAAGAAGAAAAAAGAGAGTTAAGAAGTTTTCAATTTCCATGCACTTTTTTACATCGTAATGAATGAAGTTAAAAATGAATCGTCTTCGTGAATGGTGAATGTTGACAAGTTCGTGTCTAACGTTAATATGTATGGCAGTAACGACATCGTACCTCGACTCTTTCCCTGTTTCAGATTTATTTTCCTTTTAACATATCTATAGCCGTCCTATTTTGTTGTTTTGTCTCGATTTCATAAATGATGAGGTCCTCCTTTGATTAATATCACAAGACAATATCATTTTTCTTTTTGTCATAATCACAATTCAATTCACCAGTTGAAAATTATTAAACATTTATTAATTGTTAAACATTTATCAAGTGTAATCAATAGCGAGTCAATATTTAACAACTTATGTTCAAAGGAAATACGGTAATAGTGACTAAAATGTCATCGGTAAAATTTTTATTCAAGTGTGACGCGAACATTATTTTTTACCAAACTATCACGTATGTGTAATTTGCTACGACTGGTAGCGAATTACGTTCGTCAATGATTTTATGATACGTGGCACACTTTAGAAGGAAAAAACTGACGTGTCATAATTCACTACCAGTGGTAGTGAATTTGGTCTACAATATGACCACGTGTCATAAAATCATTGGCCATGAAATTCGTTACCAGTGGTAGCGAATTATAACACGTGGCAGTCTGATAAAAAATATTGTTCGCGTAACATTTAGATAAAAGTTTTGCCAAATGACATTTTGGTCAGTGTTGCAAAAATATAATTAGTATAATGATTCCCTTCTATTCTAAATCTTAATTAACAATTTTTTTTTTCAAAGTAAAAAGTTTGGTATTCTTGCTTTGTTAATGAGTGGAGTTAGTTAATATTACATTCATAATGAATTTTTAATTGATAGAGAGTATATTGCACAATTCATACCACACACATACATATACATAATTGTAATAATTCCCTTCAATTCAAAAGCTTAATTGACTTTTTTTTTCAAAGTAAAAAGTTTGGTAGTCTTGCTTTGTGAATGAGTGGAGTTCGTTAATATTACATTGATTCTGATTTTTTAATTGATGGAGAGTATAATTCACAATTCACATCACACATACATAATGAGAGAACAAGTGTTAATATATTATTAGATAACAATGTAAAAAATGTTTACATTATCACTGCATCAAAATTAAATTCATAATAAAAAAGAAAAAAAATAGTAAACAAATAAAAAAAATACTAGTACACCTCTATTTTAGAAGTAGATAAAACTATAAAAGTTTTCATACACTTTTATATTTCCCATCCAAGAATACAATGAAGAGTAATGTATTTGAAGTTTAAATTGCAGGCTGGCCTGCTAAACTCAGGCACCAATAGTCAATAGACAATAATATAAATCTACTTGCTTGAGTTCCTGTTGGACATGTGTATGTGTGTGGAAATGAACCAACTTGGTTGGGGCAGGGTCAATTTTCATTTCTCCTCCAATAGGCTCCTTCTCTCTCCCCCATCCCTAAATTTTAAGGTATATTTTTTAAAAAATTAAAAAAATAGAAAATAGAACAAATGGAGGGAGACTAGGAGAGTTAAAAAAAAAAAAAAGTATAATGATTTTTTTTTATTGTCGTTTCTTCATAAGAGTAAAGAATCGATTATAACTCATTTTCATGCTATACGCATATGTGGCTACTGGCTAGAGTGTAAATAGGTAGAGCTCTCCTTTCAACTCAACTATATTATACTTTTATAATTTAAATATGTTTTTGATCTAGAGATGTTAGTTTATACTTTTTAGGGTCTCATTTTTAAAACTTTACAACTAATTCATTTAAAAAATTATTTCCTATATGATCCTTCTATTATACGTACTTCCATTAAAGAAATTTATTTGTTTACAAGCTTAAATTATTAGGTTAAATTGTTTGCATTATATGGTATTGGTAGCTTGTGACCAAATGGTTATGAGTTTAAACTTCACCCTCTTCGTTGTCTAATAAAATTTAAAAAAGTAAGTTAAAATTATCACGAGATAAACAAAAAAATAGGCCTATGCATAATTCATACTTCAAGCCTAAAGGTAATAAATCCAAAATAATGAATCATGCATATAATTTTAAAATACCAAATAACAATAGATCAGAGTTATAATTATCTGTATCTTGTTGGGCCATCACAAAATCGGAGAAGAACTGTAGGAAATAAGGGAATAAGATGTTTGAGTCTTATTCTTTATCGCCTATTCAGAAATTGGCAGCCTTTCAACGATGGGAGTATGATGGATTATGAGACTTAATCCCAATATAAATAGGTTAGAGAAGGGACCTAACCAATTACCCAGTAATGAGTTTGTGTCCATTGGGTCTACCCATCATGGAAACCAAGATCACACTAAAATCTACACTGCTGCCCAACTTGGCCCAATCTATCAGAACAAAAACACAATGGGCTCAGTCAAATAACTAACCAAATTAGAATATTATTAATCTGAATATTTAAAAATACTAAAGTATAATTAATTAATGAAGCCTACATATTGGAAAATTCTAAGCAATATTAACTAATTTAATATCCTTCTGAAAATTCATTTTATTTTGAAAATGAATCTATCGGATTAATAACTAAGAAATCATCTTACGTGGCCACGATTTTGAAAAACCAATATTCCAATTTAATTCTGACATCTTAACACAATTTAATCCAACATAACCTCATCATAAGAACATGGCAATCTATATACCGAAAATATCATAGCATATGCCTTTTCATACTTACATACAATAAGTATTACATCTTCATGAATCATAGTGTAGTAAGAATTAGTGCCAAAATGTGACACACTAATTTTTATCGGTCCTCAATGCAATTTCTCATTAACATGAAATTACATTAGTGCAATTTCCAAACAACATGAAATTATGTTTAGAATATTTTTTATTATAAAAATATTTTTAGTTTAAGTTATGTATATTTAAAAGTTTACTTAAATTTAATTAAGTTTTAGTAGATTTAATTTGATAACAATTTTAAATGCTTGAATTGACAAGTTTAACTTATTTATTTGTTCATGCTACCTATTGTAGTCAAGGATATGAAAACAAAAAACAAAATAAATTTATTCAAAATTGATATATGAACCATTTTAATTTTGAAATGGTTCTAAGCATGAGATATGATATTTAAATAAATTTTATTGATTTCAAACAAATACAAGAATAAAATTATTCCAGTATTCCAAGCATATGCATTAACATAAATGCTTCAATTCTTGAGTAATTAAACTGAAATGAAAAACTAGTACGAGCATTTTGCAAGACTCTAACATCTCCTGTTTTCCTTAGGCTTAGTATATTAGATTACAGTATATTTCCACCAATAGTTTCCCATATTTTATTATTCTCTTTGAATCTATTCCTTGTTTTGTTATAGCTAATCTATGGGCGCCCGTCATATCTTTCTGGAAAGTCTACGATCTCTTTGATAGCCATGCATTTCAATCTTTAATATTTTTCCACCTGAACTATTATGCGTGGAATCAAATTTTCTTTTTTAAAATTCAACTCGGTCGCCAAATTTACAGTGTTATCTTGTTATTTTTTAGCTGATAAACTTTTTTTTGGCTGAACCAATAAATTTATTTGTAGGAAAATAATGCATAATATATTAAGATTATTTGTGTTATTCTTAATTTATGAATTTGATGATAATTATGTTATTTAAAATTCTAATTTTGAAATAAAAAATTGATTTGAAAGCATTATTATCATAAACATATTAATATTATAATATAAGTTTCATGCTTTTCATTTAATTTATCAGAAAGAGCATTTTTTTATTTATTTCTGTGAACGCGATTAAAGCATCAAAGGAAAGAAATAAAATAATCTTAATTTCTCCCGACTCCTCTCTCTATTGTATAATAATGATTGAAGTAATACTTTTCTATTATAGCCATAGGTAGGATCAGAAGGACATTTTAAATTTTCTAAGACGTTATCAAAGACATTTACATGGAAGAAAAAAAAATACTTTGAACAGATTTTACATTATTTTTAGTATTTTATTTATTTTCTATATTATATAATAATATGTTTCTCTTTTTAAAGTATATATCAATTTGTCTTCATTTGAAGTTTGATTAATATTTATTCAAGTAAAACAAATTATAATCAAATAGAAGCAAATTAGTATATAATTTGATAAAATGAATCTATTGATATATAATTTAAGAAAAATGATAAAATTATTTATTATTTTTAAATTTTTTGTATATATAAAAAATAGATTTATTTGGATGATAGTGATTTATTGTCAAATCTAAATTTGTTTTGAGCAATTAAAAGTATAATAAGACGGAAAATTGTAAAGAAATGTAATAAGAAAATCTTCGAACAATTAAAAGTATAATAAGAAAGCAAATTGTAATTAGATTTTTCTTGCTATGTATAATAAGAAGGATCATTTTAAAGACATTCATTTAAAGAACATGTTTTGAATAGACATTAATATACAAAGATTTATTTGGATCATTGTGTACTGCCAAATCTAAAGAAGATTTTGAACAATTAAAAGTATCATACGAAGAATGCAAATTGAAAAGAGATTTTTATAGCTTCTTTATTTCTAACAATAATAATTAAAAAAAAAGCTTTTACAAAGTAGATTTTAGAAGCATAAGGATACATCGGTTTTACGAATTGATGATGGAAATAAATTAAAATATTATTATTTTAATAAATAATTACGAAAATATAGGTGTTTTAAAATAATTTACGGATATATTTCAATCATTCACGTCCAAATTAGGTGTGACTCCCAAAGTATTCACGCCAAAATTAGGCGTGACTCGTCTGGTTTTAACACGTGGTACAAAAAATTAATAATTTAACCGTAAAATTTTATAAGGCTATAACTTTTGACTCGGGTATTCGAATGAGGTAATTCTTTTTTTGATTCCACATAACTTTTCGAGATCTACGCAATGACATCTCATTTGATATATTTATCTCTCATAAACACAATTCAAATTTGCAACAATGATACTATAAAGATGGCACCAAAGTGGATTAACTAATTTATAAATAAGGATACTTGTCATATGTTTGAAAAAAATAGTGTAAAAGGTTATTTATTTAATTATTAAAACATATATAAATTTATATAATATTCTACCAAGTGTTTAAAATATTTATTTAATTATTTTCTTTATTAATACAAATTTTTCAAATTGATATTTGAGTTTAAATCACAAATTAAATCTTTATTTTATTTTTCTTATTAATAATAATTTTTAAATTTTTTTGTAATACACTATATAATACAATTATTGCAAATTTAAATTGTGTTTGTGAGAGATAAAATATATCAAATGAGATGTCATTGCGTAGATTTAGAAAAGTTATTTGGAATCAAAAAAAGAATTACCTCATTCGGATACCCGAGTCAAAAGTTATGGCTTTCCAAAATTTTACGGTTCGTAAGTTGATTTTTTTTTGCCACGTGTCAACACCAGATGATTCACGCCTAAATTAGGCGTGAATGCCTTGGGAGTCACGCCTAATTTGGGCGTGAATAACTGCAATAGATTCGTAGATAGTTTCGAAACAACTATATATTCGTAATTATTTATTAAAATAGTAATATTTTAATTTTTTTGCCAATTGATGACAATTCAATATTGGTATATGGAAGTGTTGTTGTTTGTCATTGTTTCTTCCTCTCATATCACTGAGTTTGTTGCTTATTTTTCTCGTTGTTTTCTTTCCTTTGCGATCTTTTTGTTTCTTTTAGTTGTTTTCTCTATTTCTGAGTCGAAGTAAAAGGAATCGGTGTCAACGGTACCTCGCATAAACCAGAAAATAGATTAATAAAATAAAAACTAAATTAACAAAACAAAATTTAAATAACAGAAAATAAGGTCCAATATAAAGAATCTACAGCTACTATTATTAATGTTGAAGTATATAATCTCGGGCAATAACGCCAAAAACTTGTTGCAAACTCGGCAAGTGCACTGGTCATACAAATAATAAAGAATCGTAAGATTGCGCAAATCCCTAGTTCCCTGGTTATTCCCCAAGAAAATAAGCATTACGTTCAAGAATCATAAGATTGCGCAAATCCCTATGTCTATCCCTAGAATCACAAAGATTACGATGAAATTGTCAGATATAGATCATACACCAATATTTCTATTGTCATGCATTTACGTAGAATCAATCTATAAGATTCAAGTTCATAGAAAGCATTAAGAAAAGACTATGTCATTTATGATAAAAAGAAAAATTAACATAAAGAATTATTCAAGACATAATAGATAAATTGAGTTCCATCTAACCCTAACTACTATAAAAACTTAGACGGGCATAGTTAAATCAAGAAAGAAAAAAATTAAGAATTCTCCCCCAAACTCCATAGTTGAATGGTGAATCTTCAATAATTCCAGTGCAAACTTGATCTCGACCCGTCTCCGACTCTCACAAATATGAACTAGATGTTTCATCTACTTCCAATAATCAATAATAATGAATTCTGCCTCAATTTTCCCTTTTATGGGTAAAGAACATGTGCTCTAATCGGAAACCTTTAATTGGGCCTAAATTAGGTTGTGATGGGCGCTTAAGCGCGATTTTGGGTACTTAAGCGCTCTGGGACAGACATGCAATTTTTACGTAGGACGCTTAAGCGCCCTCTTCAAAGAGGGATTTCTTTATAGGTAGCACGCTTAAGCCCTGAGTTGCGGGCTTAAGCTCTCTTAGGCAGAAATAAATGGTAACTTTGGGGCTTAAGCCTCCTCTTCAAGAACCATCATTTCCTCTATTTTTGCACTTGCGATATTCATTTCTTCAAATTCTTGATCTCTACATCTCTAACTTCATATTTGTTTCCATTTAATATCAATTACCTTCAAAATAAATAAATATCAATGATTTAATTCATAATTCACATAGTTCATGTTTTTATATTAATAAAAACTAGTTTTCACCTATTTGACTTGATAATGCATATAAATTTAGTCTATAAAACAAGTTACCGTTAGTTATACAGTTCTTGTTTCTTATCATTTCATTCTTTACTGATATAAATGTCAGTAGTTGTAATTGATTGAAACAGTTTTTCAATAATATCAGTTTTTCTTCAATCTCAATACTTTTCAAGCAATGACTTTTTGTTAACTAAATAAATTAAAGAAAGCAATTAGAATCTAACCATAATAGACAGGCGAATAGGCAGGATAGGACAAGACAAACCATGGTATACAGCTGTGTTTTTGGGACGTTTACTATGTTGGGAAAGCAAGGTTCCCTCTCTCTAATTTCATGTAACCTTTATTCCAAACCACCTTATGTCACAATTTCCTTTTGTTCTACAGGACACTTATCTTCAAGGAACAAAGCAGACATCATCTGATTCCTTCTTTCTAGCGCTTTCACGAATATTCTTCTCCCTATATATATATATATATACAACTAACCTCAACTAAACACCAATTATAAAAAGGAACTAAACCTTCAGTTCTTAGCAGCATAAATCAAAAATATGGCAAAGGCACGCACAGTTGGAATAGCAATGGATTTCTCTCCAACCAGCAAATTAGCCCTTCGATGGGCCGTTGATAATCTCATCAACAGAGGTGACCGAATCATCTTGATCAACGTTCAGCCTCCCAAAGCTGATCATACCAGAAAGGAGCTTTTTGAGGACACTGGTTCACGTTAGTGCCCTGGCCCCATCATATCCCCTAATCTCTTTCATATATATATATATATATATATATATATATATATATATATATATATATATATATATAGGGAAATTTTTTCATATATATATATATATATATAAATAAATATGGGATCCACCACTAATTGAGTCACAACATGATAATTTCAACATAAAAAAATCAAATCCCATAAAATATATATATATATATATGGTACATATACGATATATTATATAGGTCTATTTTGAATATGATAAGTTGTGCATGACATTTTCTCTGTTTTATTTGGTTAATGGGTGTTGCAGCTTTGGTGCCTCTGGAGGAATTGAGGGAGACTAACTTTACAAAGCAATATGGGATTGCTAGGGATCCTGAAGTCATAGATGTCCTTGACACTGCATCCAAGACTAAAGGGGTATTTATGCTGTTTCTTTTTCTTCTGCAGTTACTATGGTCTATGGGAAGAAGATATGTTGTAAATTAATTAACAAGTTTTTTACAATCAACTACTTAATCACTATTGGATCAACATTTTCTTTTTTTTCAAAAACTTTTTAACATTCTCTCTCTTTGATTCAATGGTGATTAGATATATAAGTTGGTAATAGAAAATCACCTCCTTGAAATTAATTACCACATAAGGTGTAGGTTATACTTATAACTTTTTTTTTACAACCTCTTCCAACCATATCTTAACATCGTTGATTTCAGCCAATCAACGGTTATGATTTTCACTAATTAAACTTATTAATTAATTATTAATTCACAATAATTGATAACCGTTGATTGACGGAAATCAACGGTAATAAAATATGGTCGTAAGAGATCGTAAAAAAAAGTTATAAGTATAACTTTGCTCTTAACACAAATATAGTAACTATATATTTTGTTTTTTATTATTTGTGCTTTGAAGCAGGCAAAGGCAGTGGCGAAGGTTTATTGGGGAGATCCAAGGGAGAAGTTGTGCAGTGCTGTGGAAGATCTTCAACTTGACTCTTTGGTTGTTGGAAGCAGGGGTTTAGGTCCCATAAAAAGGTACCAAGCACATGCTATATTTTTTTAATAAAAAATTCACTCCCCATTAAACCCGACTAGCGAGTGTGAGATGGAGGAAATCCTTGTACGCAGTCTTACCTTTACATGATTGTAGCAAAGAGATTGTTTCCTGGATTTTTACCACGGTTCCCGTTCACCACATGCTATATTTTTTTTGGATAGGATCCATTTACAAACTTTTTTTGCAAATTACGTACGACCGGTCATACACACTGCATGATTAAAGTATGACCGGTTGTATTTAGTGTAGTTTGTAAACAAAAAAAAAATGTAAATATAATCTGTCCCATTTTTTATAATAAAAAATAAAAATTTCATTACCATATATCTTTCGCTAGATTAATTTGCGGAATCTTAGATAAATTATCAGTTTAATGTGTTTCAAAGAGATAATTTGAACAAGAAACTTTTTTCTTTCAGGGTTTTGTTGGGCAGTGTAAGCAAGCACGTGGTGACAAATGCTTCTTGCCCCGTTACGGTGGTTAAGGGAAACTAACCTTCCAGTTTCAGCCGTTGATCTGATAGTGAATAATTAGTTTGCGTCTATATGAAGAAATTCCAGAAGTTTGATTGAAAGGTGCGCGTGGACAGGGAAATGAATCATAGCTGTTATGAAATGAGAAAGCTTTGGCTTCAATAATTGCCTCTCTTTTGTGTGTGGTTATTTTGTATAGTGTTAGTAACCATCATTACTATGTCTTATGATATTTACATATCTCATAATGATGGGAAGGTATATGTCATATTGCTATTAAATAAAGTCTGGGATTGAATGGAACGAAATCTTTGGATGAGAGGTTTTTGGTTGCAATCGAATATCTGAGAATTCATCACTAGATTGTCACACGTGGGTGAGATGTCCCACAATAAATATAGATGTACTTGTCATGGATTTGTTCATGAGGCTAGTTGTGCCAGCCGTGGTTGTTAAAATTTTAATTTATCACTATGGTTTAAGATTTATTTTTTATTAAAATGATTTTATCAATATTTCAAACACTTTTATAATTTTACGAATTTTTATGATTTTTTTTACATTATAATTTTACGTTTTATAATTTTTAGCCCCTTCTGAATTTAATTAAAATCAATTTTAACGACCTTGATGCGAACCTCCGGAGCCTCTAATGTAATCTACTCTCCGAAACAATAGCTTTAAGAACTGTGCCCAAACAAACAGAAAGGACAATCAATAGAAGATAACACAAAGAAACAAAGGCAATATAAGCTGAAGTAAACTTGCCGGAAAAAAATTTGGGTTAAAAGTTGCAGAAATTTAATTGAGCGACAGTGCTTGCAAATAATAGAGTTTGGCCCAGGCGTAAACGTGAGCCCAATTTTGAGCATGTGACGTGTTTAATTTAGAGCCCGTTTGTTTTGTCTTATTAAAAATAATTTTTATCTCTTTCTTATTTTAAAAGTGTTTTTTACAAAAGGTAAAGTTATTATATTTTTAATAAAAATATTTTGTTTTTTGGAAAAAAATATTTGATTTATATTTCTTTTAGAAGTTAAAATTTTTAGCTTATGAAAAAAAAGTAGATTTTTGGCTTTTTATATGACCTCTTTTTTTTTTTTTTTTTAACAAACATCCAAACAAACTAAGAATGAGAAGCGCTCTCTTTTAAGAAAAAAAAATTTAAAAAAAAATCCATCCAAACGAACCCTCATATTGGCTAGACAGGCTAGGGGTGAAATTGGGCTGGGCCGGCCTATAGGAGCTTACGGCTCGGCCTATATCAGGCCAAACCTGACATTATATTTTGTATAATAGGCCGGGCTTGGGCCATGAAAAAACATGTTTAATAAAATAGTCGCAGACCCACTACCGAATGGCCAGGCCTATAAGCCAACAGGCCGGCCTATATTATACTATTTATTTTAAATAAAATAAAATAGAATAAGTATGCCTTGGAGAAAAAACAAAAGATATAAATTTAATCAATTGTAATTATTTATAACTTAATTATATTTGATTATATTTTAATAAAAATCTTACTTTATTTCTTATATAGGAGTAACCAACATCTTAACATGTTAAATTGTGTATATGAATATATTAAAAGATTTTTGTGAGAGGTTATACTCACTAGCTACAAGCATCATGTTATGTTTGTTGGATTCTTGTAGTTATTTTAATTTACATAGTATGGATTTGTTTGTTGGATCTGATGAAATATATGTTATTTAGTTTGAGCATTTTGCTTTTGAAAATGACTTAAAGGTATTGTATGAGTTTTCTTATGATTCATGATTCTATTTGGACGTTGAAATTATGATTTTTGGTGTAGCAACAGAATCTAAGTACTTTGTAAAGTTGATTTATGGTTCTACTTGGAAGTTAAAAATTAACATGCTAACTGGCCAAGTAAGGCCATTTGCTTTTTTATAAACGGGTCAAACTAGATTAACAGTTAGACTCATATTAAACTTGGTCCAGGCTAAATTAATTTTTTTTGATGTAGGCTTAAACTTAGACTTTTAGGAGCAAAACTTTGCCCAACCCACCCCACTTTCAGCTATAAGACAGGCTATTGATGAGTTCCAGTTTAGATTCCTCATCCAATAAACGCGTATAAAATCTGACCCAAAACAACAATAATAAAGAAGTGGATTTGGGTAGCAATGAAAAATGAACGGTAAATAAAGCGGATTTGGGTCTTGTCACTTAAAAGATGGAAAGACCATTAGCAAAGTGAATATCATTAAGGCCCAGTAGGCGAATTAGATTTATAGAGAAAGATAAAGATGGAAGTTTTGAAACAAATATATCAACACACGTTAGTTCTGAAAAATATCGTTAAGATATATTTTGATATTAAATAATATTTTTAAAATATATAATATAATTTATATTTAATATATATAATAACTCGTAATAAATCATATAATTACTCAAATATTCAGATTTTATAACATAAATTTAAACAAAAATAAATTTTCGTTCCTTGTTAATTTTTCATATCAAATTTAATAACAAAAAAAAATTAATTTATATATTATTTTTCATATTTAGTTAATAAAATAAAATTCAGAGTAAAAAGTGTCAAATACATGTCAAAAAATTGACCACTTGTCGAAACATTGATTGCGTGTCTCAAAATATTAACAGCATATCAAACATATATAAGAGCGTATCGGCATTTGTCACGTGTCTCACACGCATTTTTAAAAGAAATTGCGTGTGCATGACTTAGAGATATAAAAATATCTTTAAAAAATGTTGATTTGGTAAGATTAGAGGATAATTCTTTTTTGCTTTTAGAAACGGATGAAGATAATGTAATTCGTTGTTGAAATAGTTGAGTCAATATAGAAAAAGAAGCGCCATCTTTTTGGGAAATGGGAATCCAAACAAACTTAAGAGGTGATTGATTTTTAGGTTTTATAATTCTCATTTAACATGATAATTGCAACTTTCCTACACATCTTCGATTTCCGTGTTGACATGGGTCCTACATATAATTTTTTCTAACATATGGGTCCCACATATTTTTTTATCTCTACAACATAAGATTTCAATTCTTCTTTAACATGAGAATTATAAAACCCTTAATTTTTTTAGTTTTCTGTAGTTTGGTATTTATATTTGTGATTATAATTTTCTTTTTCTTTTTTGAAATATGTAAAGGAAATAATTTTAAAAAACATTCTGATATTTTGACCATTTTCCTCATACAATTTTGAATACAGAAAATAAAATTATATCTAATACAAAACTGGACAAAACTTTATACGCTGCCAAAATATGATCATTAAATAGCGTTAATCAATGTACAAAGAAAAATAGCGTAAAAATACAACAATATAAATTTGAATTGTATTTATATTGAATAAAATATATTTTTTATTTTATAATTCCTTAAATTTGAAAGTTATCCAAAGATATAGTATCAACCTATCTATTGTGGTTTGTGGTTTATCGCATTAGTGGATGTATGATTTGCAAAAGATACTGACTCCCCCTGTTATTCTAACATGTGAACCTAGCTCTATTAAATTTAGGGTTTATCATCTATTATTTAACATGACCATAAAATTTTTTCTACATACACAACATTTTGTGGGGCCCATAACAAAAAAAATAAAAAAATTCTGGCACGCAAAACGAATCTCTATAACATAACACAATCACTTTTCCTACAACATAACACTTATAAAACCCTTAAATTTAATATCATGATCAAAAACCATTATTTATCATTAGTTTGCTGAAAAATCACTAATCAATTAATTCAGCAGACAAAGCATACTGATGGTCCCAATTTCCTTTATTATTTCGAATAAACTTCCATAGTTAACTAAATCAACAAGAAACGTGCTTAAAGCTAATATTTTAAAGCCCATTATTGTGGTGTCTTTCAAAAGTAATTTCACATCAAGCATTCAATCAGAAGTGAACTTGGGGAGCAAAAGTGAAAGCATGGATCATTTGGATTCATTACATGAATTAATCATGGTTGGGAGTGATCTCAACAACACAATTTTTTCGATCAATTAAAGTGGTTGAAAACATAATCTCCCAGGGTAGCTCAGTTGGCAACTGAGCTTTAAGGGTTTGTTTGAGTCAGGTTCGAATCCTGCCTCAAGCAAATTCTTGGAAAATCTTTGGGGGCCAGAGGAGGAAAGTGTCTCCTTCTCGGTTGGGGGATTAGTCTCATCCTTCCTCCGGTAGCGAAACTCAATGCACTCGCTGTTCCAATGAGGGATTAGCCTACAGGATCGTACCCTGAGGGCAAGATGACTGGAGGAGGTTCCGGATTATAAAAAAAAAAGTGGTTGAAGATATTATTGGTGAATAATGTACCGACAGAAGTAATCGTCCTTTCTAAGTAATATACAATACACCTTAAAAAAAAAAAAAAGGACTAATACAGATTGTGTTGTATTCTCATTGTGTTGACACAAGGAGCTTTACGTTCATCTCTTCCTCGATCGCAGGTACTCCAACATTTATAAACTTCAGACTTTGGAGAGGAGGCCCATGATTGAGGATCTAAAACCCATGTCACTATTCTATACCACACTATTTAAAGGGAATTCTGCACTTTGATCTCCAATTTAATTTTTCTAAAACTAACATTCTTAACTATTAATTTGATAGTACATATGAAAAAAGACAAAATTGCAAATACTTATTACTATAATTCGTTTAAATGTTTAAAGATAATTATAAACGGATAAAGTTATAAATATTTCTTACTTTATTTAAAATGGGAAAATTGTTTATCCAATGACACAATTTATATCCTTTCACTCTTACAAAGAAGTGGGACCCACACCTTTATTTTTTTTGTCAACTCTTTCTCTCTTCCTTTATCTATCTTTTTCTCTCTCTTAAAATGACACAATTTTACATCCTTTAAAATGACACATACTTTACCCATTTAAAATTGTCTTTGAACATTTCTTATTTTTCACTATTTGCTGCTATAATTTACTTCAAACATTTTTTGTTCAACAAAATAAAAAAACACAATTGACATAAATATGCTAAGAAGACTGAAGATTAAAGAAGACTCCCCAATAACTGAAAAGAGAAAGTTAAAAAATATTGCTAAATTTAGATTTTCCGTAAAATGCGAACCTGGCGCACATGTATTCCGTAAAAAGAAAAAAGAAAAAAGAAAAAAAAAGAGCAAAAAATACTCATATGGTATGGTAACTGAAATGCAGTGAAGCTGCCATACATATATGTGTGCCCCCACTTGAACCATCCACAGGACCACAGCGATGGCCACCAAACAATGGGACCCTTATGAACTGGGGGTGGCATCATAACTACCTCAAAACCATGAATAAAACAAGACGCATAATGACAATAATTTACACATGCTAATTGTTTTGACCGAATCGCATGCTTCCATATACTTGAAAATCCCTCGAGCCATAAGACGACTGTTTTGGCTGTTAAACGTGATTAATACTAAAGAAATCCCAACTCGGGAGCATCTGTGTGCATATGTACATAAGTACATTTAGGACAAATATAAAATGTAGATTTTCGGATAATCCAAGGCAAATTATGTACGCATATCAAAGTCTTCGGATATCAGTATCTGCCTAAACAATGTGGTACCTAAGGAATTGGATCCCTACAGTTCCCTTTATCTTTTTCGGTAATTTCTCTGTAGTTACTTTCGAATTGCTGGGGATGCAATTATGAATCTAATGAACCATAATTTTCAAACATTTTTATTACTATCTTAATATAAAAAATAGTTTTGTGTGTATTGTGGACCGGAGATATATCCTTATCCGGGTACCTAGTGCTATGAATTAGGATTATGGTAAACACTTGATATCAGAGTGAGGTTACAGAGGTAGCAATTTATTCTCTACAGTCACACAGGACTAACCAATTGGATTTAACAACATGATGTTGGTATTAATGTGTAACCCCTCATGTCCGCCGACAGCTGAACATGAGACTTCATATTTAAATAAATAAAGAATCAAATGGATGAAGAAATAAAATTGCGTCCCCCACTAAAATTAATAATAATTCCTTAATACGCGAACTGAACATTTTTAACGGGTAGAGCAATAGAGAAAAGTGGCGTGTCATGTTTAATTATGGTTCATGAGGTTGCCACTGCAATTAATAAAGTTGGAATCAGCTGCAACAATTTGTAAGCATGTGTTGACATTAGTAAGAAATTGCAAATAATACTTCATGATTAAAAGTGACTTGACCAATGAGAAGATGACGACGATAGGGTACTATTGGTTGGGACAACTTCAGGGAAATATTTTATATACTTCAGGACAGTGTT